>JAOWAY010047566.1:0-11867 GCA_028565895.1 Goniobranchus geometricus
GAGAGAGAGAGAGAGAGAGAGAGAGAGAGAGAGAGAGAGAGAGAGAGAGAGAGAGAGAGAGAGAGAGGAGGGGAGAGGCAGGGAGGAAGAGACACTGATGAACAGGGAAACTGGGTAAAAAAAACAAAATTACCAAAAACAATTTTATTTAAGAAATACCGACTACATAATAAAACACAATGCAATATTACAGACATGTATCATATTAAAAACAAAACAGACCCCCAAAAGCACTGAATTAAACAAAACAAAATGAAAGATTCATTTATTTACACTTGGGAATTGAACTCTTAATTATGAAAATAAGAATGCCAAAAAGTACTGAATGAAACAGAACAAAATAAAAGATTCATTCATTTACACTTGAAATTGAACTCATTATTATGAAAATAAGAATGCTATAAAGCATTGAATTAAACAGAACAAAATGAAAGATTCATCTATTTACACTTGAAATTGAACTCATGATTATGAAAATAAGAATGCTATAAAGCACTGAATTAAACAGAACAAAATGAAAGATTCATTCATTTACACTTGAAATTGAACTCATGATTATGAAAATAAGAATGCTGTTAAGCACTGAATTAAACAGAACAAAATGAAAGATTCATTTATTTACACTTGAAATTGAACTCATGATTATGAAAAAAAGAATGCTATAAAGCACTGAATTAAACAAAACAAAATGAAAGATTCATTCATTTACACTTGAAATTGAACAGATGATTATGAAAATAAGAATGCACTTGATTGGAACTTCTTACAGTAGATACATTTAATAATTAGATACATTTAGTAATTAAACAATTTTACTTCCTATTTTCTCTCTTTCTTTCTTTTTTTTTTAAGTAACAAATAAATGTTTAATCTAAAGTGAATAAATCCATGACCAGTTGTTTCTAAGAAATAACAAATGAAATGATGGGATGCAACAAATTCTGTCTGCCACTAACTCTTGGTGGAAGAATTCAACACCAGTGTGACATTGTATAAACCAACAGTAAAAATAAAAATAGTAAAATCTCGTGCCCAGAAAGAAGAACTTGCGTCTACTAAAAACTGACCTTCATTCATTTCAATTTTGTTCCTCTTTCACCACATACCAGGCCTGTTATTCCCCCTTGCCCTGAAATTTCCTGGAGGTTGACCTCCTCTTCCTTGAGGCCGTAGCTCGCTTTCTCCAAAATCACCACCTGACTCCAGCCATCTTTGAGCGTGAGGCTGAATTCCCTCCAAATTGTTGCTGGGGCTTGGAGCAGGTGGACCCATGAAACCTCTTCCCCTAGGCACTCCCCTTCCTCTTGGTGAGGTGCCAAAGCCTACACCTCTTCCGCCTCCTCTCTGATCACCAATGGCAGGGCCTGCTGTATTCAAGAAGGAGTTTGCTTCCTGCATTCTATTCTGTCTGTGTTCAAAACCATCTTGCAAGTTTAGTCTTCCTCTTCCCCTGTTGCTACCAGCACTCTGGGCATCTGCAGCAGTTGTGGGCTCCTGATTCCAGACAGAGCTTGCAAAGTCTTCAAACCTGTCGTAGAGACAAGTATTTACAGGGACGGTCCCTCCATGAGACATTTGCCCTCTTTGCCTTTCAGCACTTTCGTCCCTTCCTCTTGCAGTGTTGCTTTGTATGACGGGAATTGATGCAAAAGTTTCGCCTCCACTGCCATCTCCATGGAAACTTCCCCCGGAATATCCAAACTCCTCGAATGAACTCTCTTTCCCGCTGACATTAGAAAAGCTTTTGGTGTTTTGAAAACCCCTACCTCTACCAGCCATAGAGCCTCTTTGAGAGCCCAATCCTTGACCATTTTCACCCATTCCCCTTCCATGGTGGGGGTGTCCACCCCTTCCTCCCATTGCATGGTTTCCCTGGAGTATTTCAGTAGCACCCCTCATTTCATAGTTTCTCTCATTCATATCCAGTCTTTGTTGAATATCATTGCCTCTCCCTCTCATTCCCCTACCCCTTTGACCTTGCAGGTCTCTTCCTCTTTGCCCAGCACCTCTCCCTCTGTCAAAACTTTCTGCCCCTATTTCCAGATTGCTCTGAGATTCCTCATCTCTTCCAACAAACCCCATGCTTCTCAATATTCCCCTGCCTCTTCCTCTCACTCCAAATCCCGTCTGTGTTTCCAAACCCGTCTCTTTCATTTCTGTATTGTTTTGTGTATCAATGCCTATTCCTTTCATCGCTGTAGGGAAAATAGGTCTGCTGCCTCTTTCATTCTGTGACACCTGAGGTTCTGCGTCAAATGTATTCATTTCAATGCCTCTTTGAAGGTTAGTCCCTCTCCCTCTGGATGCCATACCTCTTTGAAAGTCAGTGCCTCTCCTGCTTGATGTCATGCCTCTTTGAGGTTGTGCACCTCTTCCTCTTGGAGTTAAGCTACCTCTCCCTCTTGATACGAGGCCTGATGGAAATTCCACGTTTCTGTTTCTTTCATCCATTGGTCCACCTATCTGAGGTTCATGTTCTGTTTCCCTCATGTCAAAACCTCTTGGAGGTTCAACACCTCTTCCAACAGAGCCTCCTTTACCTAGTTCTGGCCCTCTCACTCCTGCTGCTGCACCTCTCATAGGTTCAAGGCCTCTTCCCCTCCTGCCAAAACCTCGTAGAGGCAATGCATCTCTTCTTCCTGTAGATTCTTCTCTTTGAAGTTCTGAGCTATTCCTTCCAGAAATTCCACCTCTCTGAACCTCATGGCCTCTTGAACTCATTCCAAAACCTATCGGAGGCTCTGCATCTCCTCCGAGAAAAGATCCCCCACTTTCAAATTCTGAGCCCCTTCCTCCAACTGCTAGACCTGTCTCAGGTTCTTGGTCTCTTCCTCTCATACCAAAACCCCTGAGGGGCTCTTCATTTCTCCCTCCGAAAGCTCCTCCTCTTTCAAATTCTAAACCTCCTCCTCCAGCTGCTGCACCTCTCTGAGGTTCATGACCTCTTCCCCTCATGCCAAAACCTCTTAGAGGCTCTGAGCCTCTTCCTCTCCCGACTGGAGATTCATGGGCTTGTGGTCTTCCCCTCAGACCAGCCCCTATTGGAAGCTCTGTGCTTTTGCCTCCCACAGCTCCTCCTTTCTCAAACTCAGCACCCCTTCCCCTCAATCCCCTGCCACCTCTTCCTCGAATTCCAATGCCTCTTCCTCTCTGGCTATCTCCTCGTTCTCTCAAACTCCTCTCTTGAAACTCCTGGTCAAATGCTTGATCTCTGTCAAATGGTGGTATTACACCAGTATTTCCTGCGATATGCCCTAGAGTTTCATGGTAATGTTCTTCCTCGGTCCAAGCATCCTCAAAGGAACTTTCATGTACCATTTCATTTCGATGCTGCCTTTCATACAATCTCCTCGGACTCTCCCTAGGACCTGCTTGTTGGTTCCACTGGCTGCCACTCACCAGCTCAGAATTTGTCCTCAATTGGTTATATTTCTCAGGCTGAACATTCTCTCTGAAGAAATATATATTGTCTTGCCTATTGCCATGAAGTGATTTATCACCCATAGTATAATCTGCATCCTCAAACTCATCCCGATATATATTCTTCGGTTCAAGCCTGGCCAGTTCTGCATTTCTTATAGAGTCGGCTCTTCTCACCTCTGAATCTGATTTTCTTCCACTTTCAGGAAACGGTCTTGTCTCAACATATGGATTTTCTTGCCATACTTTATCAAGAGCCATGTGAGACCTTTGTCCTGGACCAGGATACTTTCCTCTGTCTGTCTCGGCATGATGGATATTTGCTTTCGAACCAAAGCTTCTGTTATGCAAATTGTCAAAGTTTTGATGTGGCCTATTCTGACCTGGCCTGAAGCTCTCATGAACGTAATTTCCTTTTGATTCTGAAGACCCTTCATATGGGAACAACCTGTCACTGTCAGATATGCCCCTCTCTTTAAACTGGCCTTGGGACGTCCATTCCGTACGCTTTCCTTCATCAAAATTCCTCCTTTGCCTTGGCTGGTTCAATGCAACATTAGAGGGACTTCCCTTGACAGAACCCTTTGAGGGAGGATGCCGTTCATTCAACCTTTTCCGTTGATCTGATCTCTTCGTGTCTGATCTTTTGGGAGACTGGCGATTGCCTCCCCTTTCACGAATCTGCCTGTCAGTTTGCTGGGTTATTTCATTAAGTGCAACTTTGCTCACATTTTTCCCAAATTGTAGAGGAAGAGCGAAATCTTCTGCTGTGATGGCAGACTCTTTCTGGTTGTCTCTCTTCCCTTTTGAATGAAGGGGGAAAGATGTTGATGGATTGGACGCAAACATTTTTGAGCGCTCTTCGTCTTTCTTCACAGCTTCTTCAATTTTTGGCGCTGGTTTTGTGAAGTCCAAGGGCTCATTGTTTAGGCAAGCAGCCATGCTTGGACCAGATCCATTGAACTCCTTTTCAGAATTATCTATTATGGAGGGAAATAGAAAAAAAAGGTGACAGAAAAGTTTGTTCACCTCAGTCATGAAATCAGAATATCAGACTGACCCAAATAAAAAGTTGTTTTGATTCATTCTGAAATAATAATATGATTGTATGGTCAAATGACATGATCTTCTTCATAACTGCAGGCTTATCTGTCCCTAAAATACCTTAAGCTGCCAAATTATATGAAAATTCAAGCGAAGAAGTTCTACCAGGAAGTAAATTGCATTTCATCAAAATGTAAGGTTGAATTCAAACTGTCGAATTCAAAATTGTCGAGTTTTTACGTCATTTTTTCCTTCCACTCGGACAGGATTGTTGAGTTCAAAATCTCAATTGATATTCTTATTTAACCCTTTCCTACCTAGTGCAACAGGATGCAATAGAGGTATAAATGCCAACTGCAACCTAATGCCACATAGGCCTTGATGCCTAATGTGTCTCTCCCTCCTGCGGTCTTTTATTTCCTTAGCAACAAGATAACACTGGCTGCGTAACTTGCATCTGAAATCTCGCGATAGGCACCATTTGTAGCTCTCTTTTAATTTTTTTTTTCAAAAAGGCATATCTTAACCTACTTTTGTTTTTTCTTTACAATTATTGGAATGCAAAGAAATTTTGATGTGCTGCACGGTCATTTAGATTCGTTAGCTTACAATGGCACTTGAATTTCTGCAATCACTTGTTGGAGCTGATTTAGATGATAATGAAGAATCAGATATTGAAATCGGTACACTCAGTGAGGAAGACAACAATTTAAATAATGGTCAAGGTCTAAATCTTGAACTAACCGGCAGGACTGGTGATAGTACTGATCAAAGGACAGACCTATTGACCAATGTGAGACAATGAGTTGAACCATTGTTTAACTGTTCAAAAACTATACATTTTTTGACAGATCATCATTTTATCTAATGCAATTTTTTTCACTGAAATAAAACCATTTCTTATCACCTAAAATTAAGTTTTAACAAGAAATGGTTGATTTTTGGGGGGAAGAGTTACATCCCTTTCTTCTGCCGTTTTCATTTGAAAGGGCCGATAATGGTTCTGGATGGTAACCTAGACGCCGTGCGATCATGTCAGGCAGACATATCATTTTGCGTCATATACCCTTCTAAAAATTATAAAATGTCGTTTATATCGTCAAACATCATTTCTTTCCTAAATTTAGGTACATGGTTTGTTTTGTCGGAGCGTAATCTATTTGAAAATGGAGAAAAGTGATTTAGGAAATTTTTCATTATACGCCCTTTCAAATGAAAACGGCAGTAGTCCAGTTCTTCCTCTACAAGAATAAATTGCTCTAAAATCGTCTCCTCCGAGACAGCCAGGCACCAATGTCAGCCTTCTTGGTCATCGCTCTTACTCACACTAAATGCACCACATGAACCCATCCCATATCATTCACATCTAGGCTATACATTGCTTGGTGTTTAAATTGTTTTCAGAAATCATGTATTGAAATTTCCCCTGTGATGCTGAAACATCTCGATCCAATGCATGCGTATGATTCCATCAATAATATTACCACTAATTTGATACAATATAATCAGTTATCACAAAACCTAGTATTGAGGCAGCATTGCACCAAGGCACTGCTTGAAGTAATGGATGAATCAAGCCAATGGCTAATGGTAAGTGAAAGGTTCTTCGTATGATGAATCTCACAAAATGGACACAAAGCAGCAAGTGACACGGTGATTCCCCTTAGCTAATTTGATAGCAACTTAATTTAAATCGTGGTTCACACAACAAGGAATGCTTACCATCTCTGAATGATGCCTTTAACAAAGTCTGTTGGGTTTTTTGAGTAATTTTCTTTGCACCAGGTTTTCCCTGAAAAATAGCATAAGAGCAATATAATTATGTAAGACATTGAACAGACACAATCACACAAAAGCTTAAATCTAATATGAATTATTTGCGTTCAAAAATCAAGTCAATTACCTTTCTAGCAATAACAGGAGTTGAAATTGACTGTGGCAATGGTTTCCCTTCTCGTTGTTGTGTTGCATAACTTCTTGAACAAGAAAGACTGCAGAAACGTTTGGTTTTTGAATAGAAGGCGTGTTTCACACCTACGGCTCCACATCTCTCACATGTTGCTGTGATTTAAAAGATAGGAAGTAAATTATGAAAGAAGTTAACCTTAAAGTTGATGATTCCAAATAAATTTTTATTAAAAGAAACTAATCAATGAAATAGAATCTAGGAGTCTCCGTAAAGATGTGTAATCAATATGAAAATGGAAGATAAGTGAGACAAACATGTCCCTGTATCAGATGCGCAAAACCCTTACATTCACACAGGCACTCCTGCTATAACACAAAGACTCTGTGGTTTTGTCCACACCTTCTTAGGAGTGAGATATCACATTACTTTTCTGTCAGTGATTGTCGTCTTTCAGCATTAAACACAACGATGCATCACCATAGTAAGTCTCATGTTTACAAGAGTGATAAGAACAGTTTTAGTTTCTCTTGCACTGAATGCTCTTCCTGACATTAACGGGCTAGGGTTACTTGAGTTGTAACAACTGAGATTCAGGAAAGGAAAAGAGAAATCCTTTTTCAACCATTCTAAATTGCACTCTATGACCTACAAATTTACTGTCTATCCGTCATTTACAGTCATATCAGCATGACATAGAATTGACCCCCTGAGGCGAGGCATGGTGAGGCATGTTATACCAGGACGACCAAGGCATGCCTTAACTTAACAGGAGCAAAACACTTTGAAAGTCTCTGCTCAATTGAATCATACACAAATTTCTTGAACAAGTAAGCTAAGTAAGGTAGAAAAAAGCTCTGGAGGCACAATAACAGATGAATTTGTTCTTCAAAAATAAAATCTGCCTTAAATTCTTTATAACATTCAAAAACAGGCAGATTTAAAATGTACTCACCCATTCCATCCTTATTATTCATAAACTTGTATTTTGAACTATTGTCGTCAGGATCAAACAATTCCTCTTCCAGCAAACTACTGTCCAGATCATCTTCACTACTCAAACCACTTTCATTGTAACTGTCATAACCGTCATACAGCCCCAAAGAGTTTGCAAATTCCTCATCACCCTGCAAAAATGTAAAGAAAAAAAGGTAGCTTTTATGGAGAGCTGCCAAACCAAAGAATTGAGCTGAAAAAGAGGAAGATGTGGACAAATTGTGTACAATGTGCACAATACAAGGTGTACAACAAAGACACCACACCACCCCTCTGAGAAAAGAAAAAGAGCCACAAAAACACACCAGGATCATAAACATTACAAAGCTCCATACAAGTTATTTCCTTCATTTTCATTGTTACTAGAGTATATCCATGACCAATTGTCTCTAACTTTTATTGAAATTATAGCTTAAGAATCATGCCAGCAGACATGCACCCTTGCATCCATGAGCAGATTGCCTTTTCAAATATTATTTAATTAGTATGTAAACAGTTCACAGTTTGTTGGAATTATTGAATAGTACCAAGTGATATATTCATCAAAAATAGCATACATTATGGACCCATTTACTGACAGCAACATTCAGTGCTTTAGAAGGCCTTTGATTGCCAAAGAAGGAAATCAACTAGTTTCCTAATCATCTCTCTTAATACTTTGAAAAGAGCTTTATGTCTAGATCCTCAATGGCATACATAGTAAAACATAGCCAAGGTGCTTTCCCATCCAAGCCAGTATTTATCAATGTACTTATAATGCTTTATATATTGACATGTTCATCAAGACAATTAAAATTTTTATCAAATATAAAAGTGCAAAAATGAACCTCTAGTCATATATCTAGATTTATTCTACAAAAGCTTCAGAAGAGTGTACAACTTTGTATCTGCGATACCAAATCCTTGTAATTTTATTTGCTCTTTCTGTGTTACCATAAAATATATTTGTTTTCTTTCTCAATTCTTCAAGGTTTGATATTTATGTCATGTTCATATTGCATGCCATAAAATCAGACACATAATAGGTATGATCTGGAGCAGATCAGGAATGGACTCAGTGGTGTCAAACAAACATTGAGGATACTAAAACAATTGAAATTGAACAGCCAAGTTCATGGCTTTCTTTGACACAAAAAGTAGAAACTGTCAAGATAACCACAATACATTCATATTGTAGGACTTGCTGTTATGGGTTTCCCTTCAACAGAGCATGTGTAAATAGCATAATTACTTATCAGTTACCTGGGCACTGTCATCAAGGGTTTGCTCCATTTTAAGTGAACTCATTGAAGATTCATCTTGTTTTTGAAAAGACGTCAATGAATCATCTCCATCTCCTAAATTAAGGGAACTCCAGTCTGAGTGATAAAAGAAAAAAGATTTTTTTTTTTTTTAACTTTATCTCGCAAACGTTGAATCTGCCATTTCATCTTTTTTTCTAAATTTTCTGATGATACTTGAACACTTTTAAATTTTAACATGCAGTTTTAGTTTTTAGCCAAGAAAATACTTTCAAGATTAACTTAATCATCTTTTTTTTAAATACTGAAATTTCCTTCACCTGTGAATGGTATTAATATTATCATATTATTATAATTCAGTTTTACAATGACAATCATTACTTATCATGGGAGACATTTTATCCTATAATCAATTAATTTCTTCCTTTTACAATAATTTGATGAGCAAGATTTAAATTCCACAACAAAAAAATGTTAAGTTAAAAAAAAGATGAGCAAAAACAGCAACATTGATACAAATAAGGTTACTTCCTTACCTGCATCACCAGAATTCTGTAGAATGGGAAAAAAAATGGTATGGTGTCTCAAAAAAATGAAAAGACCATCATAATTCGGTTCAATTATCAAATGCAATGAAATCAGATGTTAAGGCATTTTCTTTGCAGCAATATTATATAAATATAACACTCAGTCCTGCTCAATGTATCCATTTTCTTCTCACTTTGACTTACACAGCCCTAAAGCTTCCTTATTTTTGATCTGAACACTTTTTTGTTTGATCCCCTTTTTTTCTTTTGCCTGGAGGTGTCATTCAATCAGTCTCTTGTCTAACTACTATAAAGCTCTTAACCTCTCCACTGAACTAGCCCAGCCATCTCAGTTTTGATTGTTCCCACATTTCCCCCCTGATTTGCTGGTGTTCTCTCTTATGTAATCATTTCATATCTTGTAAAAAATGGGGCATATTCATTTCAGCCACTTCCATCTTGGTCTCCTTTGCTTTAATGAATAATAAAGCCATGGTTCTTGGGTCACATCATCACTGGGATCTCTCAAACATCATACTTAAATTCAGACTTTCAAGGCCACTAAGATATTAAAAATAATTACCCACATCAAATCAAAACAAAAGGCATGAAAAGTAAATCATGTAGTACAGTACAAGTGCTCTAAGAATACGCCTTTGCGGAGATTGAAATATCGTGTTGTTAAACGGACCTTGCACTTAGGCGGAGTGCAATAGACATAATCTATATTTATCTGAGAGTCCCCCTCTCTCATTTAATACCCAATTAATTGCAAGCCCATAAGGGCTAACACATGATCAAATCTAACGATCTCTTTTCTTACAAAGCCTGTCCATCACAGAATAAATCTGCGAAACCTGCAAAAAAAAATAATGTGCAGCCTTGTGGGTAAAGGGGTGGAGCCAAAGCCCAGTCACTCAAAAACTGACCAAACACAACAAATCAAGGAAAGCCTTGATGAAAACCTGAGAAAATGAGCGCCACAAAGATCTCTTCGGGGGGATAATGTGGCTGCACGATGAAGTTTATTCCTGGTTTCAGCCAGTCCATCACCTACATTTTTATGACCATCACTCTAGTTCTAAAGTCAGCCCAGTGATCGAAATGAATGTTAGGGGCTGCGCTACAGAGTTATTCAACCTCAACAGACCAATTAATTAAAGACATGTATTCCTTGGCTAGCATGCAATGATGACACTGTTATTGACTGAGTTCCTACCCAGGAAATCAGAAAACCTAGGGTAGCCAAATCAGGCATTTTTTCAGTCTCCAAGCTGTGTCCCAATAACAGGTCCTACTGTGTAAGGGATCTTTAGATGCTAGAAGAATGAGAATAGAGCCTATAACTAGGATTTATCTGAAAAAAAGGATTTCCGAAGTAAAGTGGTACCTGAAAAAGGTAAATTATAACAGTTAACTGACTGGGCCTAACTCTAACTTGCACTCTAAGACTGAACTCGAGTAATCTAAAACCTTGCCCTAACTCTTACAAACCCTGACCCTAAACTTAGAACTAAGGCTAAGGTCTAGATTAGATCTAGATACTTCATCTTAAATCTTAATAGCAATCCAATCCATCTAGATTTAAACTCAGATAACATTACATTCAATTCAAAGACATCAAATCAGAGAAAGTAAGAGAGTGCTCAGAAATAGCCAAGTTGAGAATGAGAAAGTCGATGGTTTGGGACTTCGAGAGGGAGATCTGGAATCTATAAGAAAAGGAACTCAGCAAAAAATAATCTGCTGCAAGGAAAAATTATCTTCAAGTTAGCACAAAAGCAATCAACTTTGTCAAAAGTCTTATAATTTAAAGAAAATGTTGTGGCACATGCTTACCATGATTTTATTTCGCTCTCAGAGTAGCCTGAGCTCTGAAGGATGACAACCAAAACAATAACATCGGCACCACGATTTCACGTAAACGAATCTTGCAGCAGGACAACACAAGTTTTGGCTACTACGCATGCGTGGTGACAGTCACGGTCCCGGAAGCAGTTCTGCAAAGAGTCGGCCCCTTACATATTAGATGAGGGCTTTTCTAAGGACAACCAATGAAAGGCCTCTTTTTATTGTCATTCGCTCAACTCAGCTCAATCTTTGCAGAACGACCAAAATAATCCAGAAGTTCATTACCTAGGGAAAGTCCCTTCTATATTTGGACATAACCGTTGCTTACCGGCAAAGGATAGAAGATCCAAAGGAAGAGATGGTTACTCGAATGAAGCAGAAAAAAATACAAATTTTGAAGACATTGGACTGAGAACCAGTTTCAAGAGGAGAGACAATACTTAAAAAGAACAAACGAAGGAGGAGAGACGGTAGGTCTATGTATGTATCAAAGAGGATATAAATGCTAACACTGGGAGAGCGAACAGTGCAGTAGCGGGTACATGACGAGATCGGCGTGTAAGCTCAAATTAGCCAGGTAAACAGAAACAATTTCCGTATCACGCTGTGACATTATTACGATGTCTTTTGGGTTGAGCACCAAAAGATAACTATTTATGAGATTGTGACAAGGTTTTTTTTTTTTTTTTAAAGTAAACAAGAAGAGATCACGCATTACGGAACTGAAGATGAATGAAATAAGACCACAGTGAGAAATGTGAGAAAGCCAACTTAAACTTCAGATTCAGAAGATTTTAATTAAAAGAGTGGTCAAGATGTTCCGCGGAGTACGTTCCAATACAACTTTGCTTTTGTTGTTCTCTCTCTCTCTCTCTCTCTCTC
>JAOWAY010047677.1:0-11865 GCA_028565895.1 Goniobranchus geometricus
ATTATTATTATTATTATTATTATTATTATTATTATTATTATTATTATTAAAAAAACAAAAAACAATCACAATAACAGTAATAATATTATTAAATTTACTTTTATTACCCCTTATACTGAAGTCAAAAGGCACTTACAATGATGCACACATGATCTCACCACAAGCATACAATATTTATAATGATGAAGGAATAAATCATGTATATTATAAAAAGAGCTATTTAACACCACTGTTGTATTAATATAAACAGGTGGCTTATTTGTAACTTTAGAAGTTGGCTTTGTATTTAGTTCTCTCTAGTTTCTCACTCAAGATCCGTCGCTTGATATGTAGCCTACCTTTACTCAGAAGTACTAACTTGAATATGACACAATGTTCTATACATTTGAACTCGGATACAACACTCAGTAATATCCCATTGTAGGTGAAGCTTATTTCTAGTTTCATCCAACATGTTTTTCAAGAGGCTTAACATTCAAATGAGTTCCATCCTTTGTGCAGTCAGTTATGTTTCATAACTATATTTCCTAATTCATATACCGTCGGTGAAAATTCCTCATTTAAGAATCCCATCTGGACAGTGTTATAGTAAAAATGTTGGACATAATTTTTTTTTTTTAATCTCCTGTTGAATGTTCACTGGAAGAAATACAGGGTTTGGCATTTTCACCGACAATATATGTTTTTTTGTCTGACAGAAGACAGACATACTTTGTCATCAATTTGTGCTCGAGGTGGTGACATAAGATCTTAAAATCCTTAACTTTCCCCACCAAAAGAAACCAACCAACAAACAAACAAAAAAAAACAAACAATGACAACAAACAAACGAACAAAAACACTCCCCACCCACCGTGCCAAAATGCCCCCCTCCCCCTCCAGAGATCAAACAACAAACAATAAACATAACACTTGCACAGAATCACATATAGTCTTTCTCAGCTCTTCTCTTCCATGTTTGTTAATCACACAGACATTTGGCACACACTTTCTAATCCCATCCCATCCCTCTTTCATTTAATCATACATGTTTTTAAAGTCACACTTAAGCAGATGTGTCCACATTTGGTGGCCAAATAGCTTTACACAGTCACAGGAATAAGATCAAAAGAGGTGCAAGACACTTTGAAGCCCAGCACATACTTTTATACATATGGACACCATTGCACATCTCAAAAAAAGATAATCAGGCTTTCACCAGCCATGACACATTTCACAGTCACTGCGATCAGAAGACTTATTGCTATCAAAATGCCAATGTAGGTTCAGGGTCATCATCAGATGATGATGAGGGTATTAACAGATGTTAAATATGCTCATTTAGGCATCATAAAGGCCGGTCCACCTAACTAGGCAGCAAAGTTGTGGGGTCAAGGCATTTGATTTGCAACTGTGATGTTTTGAGTTCAAAATGGGTTGCGCCTTTGCACTGTTTAGTCCTTGAGAAAGGAGAAAGGCAATTTACCCACATTTTCTTCATCCCACTCAGGTGTTATTGAGTACCCAACCATAGGTAGAGTATGCCAAAGGAAATGCCCCTGTAAAATTGATGCATCTCTACATGGAGTTGAGAAAGTATTTGGTTGGAAAAGGCCTGTTGGGGAATGCTTGTATAGAGCTTTGACTTTGAGCACCTATAGTGAATCTAGCACGACATAAAAGCTCATGCATAGAATTTCATGAACTTTTCATTAGACACAAGATAAAAACAATAAACTCCTAACTTCTGATGGCTTTAATTCATATCTTAAAATTAGAGAGTCTGGGCCAATAGAAATTAGATAGGAAAACTCATAGTTCTGTCTCATATATGCATATTACTGTAATTAGGAGCATAGATTGGAATTTTTAAAATCTAAAATATTTTTTGTCCTGATCTTAAGATTATTTGCATACATCCTTAATATTAATTTGTTTTTGTTTGATATTTGGTATGTTTATTTACATTGTCATATATATTATACACATATGTTGTAGGTTGTAGGTTCGTTCATTTCAACTATATAATTAGAACTCTTTTTTCAATTGAACATTTCAGCCCCATGTGATAGTGGTCCTTGTCATTTAACTACCGAAATATGTGTCAATAATAGATCTGTACCCAATGGATACCAGTGTGGCTGTGCTGCAAATTTTGTAAGAAACTCAGAAACAGGAAGATGCACACGTAAGGATATGCAATTTTATCTAACAGATATATATGGGCTAAAAATGGAAATATTTCAATCATGGATTAATGTAAATTTTTTTTTCATCTTCCTTTTTCCCTGGATACCACTACATTGGTGGGTTGATAAAAGCACGAAAGATATTTAATTGATTAATACTGGTACCTTTGAATATCATGTGGGCCTACTTTTTGTTAGTTATTCCTTATTATTCATTTGAATATAATATGTCACACTCATATAGGTTTTCAATCTTCTAGGAAAATTCATATGCCCATCTTTTTTTCAAGATCCACCACACAATGAATGACTAAGTTTTGCAGCCTTTTATATTGCTTACATGACACAAAAATTGTCATTGAAATAATTGCCCAATATTATTGTGACTTGTAAAACATTAATGGTCTTCAAGGAAGCTTATGTAATTTTATGTGAATTTTTATATCCTTTTGAGAACTTTCATGCCCTCCTGTTTTACACCCTGATTGTTCCATCAGGTACAGATGTCATCAAGGAAGGCTTTTCATCTCATCCTCTCGTGCCATCTCTTCATGTTTGACTTAAGATTCATTGTTCTTAACATGATTGTTGTCTATCATTCTTTTGATCTCTTTTCTTTATCACCCTCACTTTCGATTTCCAAAAAGTACACTTTTTCAAGGCTTTTTCCAATGATATCCTTAATGGTTCATTCACTCATTTATTCAAGAGTTGTCTATCCTATGTAGCATGTTCTGACCATCTGTCTCCATGTCCCTCTGTCTTTGGAAAACCTTGTGGACACTAACTTAGTGGTAATATCAGATGTACACCGTCTTAAAGCTGACACATTCGTGATATATTGTTTGCCACAAAACTTACTTCCCTTCTGTCTTTCCTAATGTTGTCAACTTTTCAACTCCAGTTAGTCTCCATGTTTATAAATGACAATAAAACCCTTTGCCATGGTTTTAAGTACTTTATAATCTCTTGATCTTTTCCTTTTTTTTTTAAACAACCTGGTCATTTAATACTTTTGAAGTCAAGCAAATCTTCAACAATTTTCTATAGACCCAGATTTCAAATGCCTCAAGTCATTTGCGGCTGTGGACATCCAATGTCCATGTTTTTCAATCCATACAGCAATGTAGTCTGAATTATTTGTAATTTTAATTTTGTCTTGAGGCTTACAAGCACAGAATATGTCAAACAGTAGTGATCGGCTGTGTAGCCAATGTAAAGAATGTTGGGTCTACCCATAACGTGTACTGGACACATCAGGCCCTCATTGTATTCCAGGTACTATGACAGACAATGCAATGTCCCATTCATTAAAGTGTACAAGTGCATTTTGAGGAATTACCAACAAATATTGTTGAGTAGAATGAGATTTTGCGTAGACAAAACGGACACAGAGGCTAAATTCCTGATTTTGAACAGGCCACTTAGATATCTGTTTTTTAATGAAAAAATTATGTTTTGTATCCAAAAAGGCCACTTAAGTGAAACTGCCAGATAGCCGGCGAACACATAGCTGATCACTACTGTATTGGCCCTCTGATTGCCCCATTGTCAAATCTCTTCATCATACCAGTAATACGCTTGACTCAATGTTCTTGATTTACTATGTCTGTAGTGTGAACAAAATGTTGAGTCAATTTCCCATTTCAAGATGGAAGACTATAGATCATTAAAAAAATTAAACTTTTCCTAGTTTAGCTTTGACTTCAAGATTCAATGAGTACTTGTGGACACTTTTCTGGTTCATAATTTTGTGAGATCCTTGTTGCTTGGGTTGAGCTTCTCTCTCAGTAGTATTGTAAAATTATGACTTACTGACTTAGGCACCTCCCACAATCTAAACCCTCTGACCTTGCTCTTTGATCTATTATTAATTTTATAAGGGATGTCTAGTGGTTTTGATCATGTGCTTGTGGTCTGAGGTTTTCCTGGTCATTTTCTGATTTCATTTCAAGGTTTAAGTTAGGACAAGAAATATCTCTGTTGATAACAGCCAGAAGTATGTTGGTAAATATTGATTTATTGAAATGTATATCAACTGCTTTGTTATCTGATATTTCTAAGTGTCATCAAACAAATAGGTGGATCCTCTTTCCTGAAGTAGGAAAGAATTTTCCATTGACTTTTTCATACTGCTTTATGGCTCACTCTGAAAGAATTTCTTATGCATGAAATAATGACAGTTTTTTTTACCTGTTAATTTAAATATTCCCTTTTTGTTTTTGGCAACATCCCAGTATGTGCCTTTTGTAACTGCTTGTGTGGCTTTATGATGTGCACTTAAAGAAAAAAGTGAAAACAAATTCTACTACTGTCACTGTATTTATATTGTATCTTGTAATCGCATGGAAGCTTGTTTTCCTGGAAATGTGAAGTAAAGATTATGTACCATTATTACCCATAGTATAAATGTTATGTAAGAGCACAAGTTTGTGTTGTAGTGTGCCTTTTTAGCATTCTACAATGGAAATGCTATAGATAAATATCATGCTAAATTATTATCATCAGGGAATTTCAGAAATGGGAGCTCACAGTCATTATAGTTTTTTGTTAATCCATTTTCAGACATGTGTGATGAAGGCTATTGTGGTGATTTTGGAACGTGTGTTCGAAATCCCTTATCATGTATATGTGATAACGGCTATTCAGGAAGCAGGTGCCAGTCAGCACCAGGTAAATTGTTATTGATTTTTTTCGTGTTCCTTTTTAAATATTCTCTGTGCACATACTGAAAGGGTTTGATTTTGTTTCAATGCAAAGTTATTTACAGAATGACAGTGTTCTTAAAAATTGTAAAGAGATCACCGTTTGAAAAAGGAAAGTTTTCAGCTTGATACATTAAATCTCAATAAAGACAGATTAGAATTAATAGGTATATAAAAATATGACATTGATAGGTTCCTGAAAATGGTAGGTGTAATGTCAATATGAGTGGAATTAAATATGTAATTATATGACTATCTGAAACTGATAAGTATATATACAACTCTAGATATGATGAATATGATGACTCTCTGAATTTGACTGATATGTGAATGCTAAACAGGTATGTGATAAAAAAGATAGTTTTGGAATGATCTAAAATTGATAGGCAGATGATAATGTAATCAATGAAAAACTGAAGCTGATGTGAAATCAAGGATAGGTAAGGCAAGAGGAGTATTCATATAGCTTTACAGCTTAGGAACATCTGGAGATCGGGAGGGATACGAAAAGCTACTAAACTAAGAATCTTTAATTCAAATGTTAAGAGTGTACTGCTGTATAGCTCAGAGACTTGGAGGCTTACAAAGCAGACTATCAACAAGCTACAAACATTCATCAACAGTTGCTCACGGAAAATATTAAAGATCTACTGGCCTAACACCATAATAAATGAAGATCTTTGGAAATAAACAAACCAGTTGAGGATAGATCTTGAGATCAAGAAAAGGAAATGGAAGTGGATTGGGCACACATTGAGAAAACCAAGGTCACATCACACACCAGGCACTCAGATGGAACCCCCAAGGAAAGAGAAAGAAGGGCAGGCCAAGGAGCACATGGAAGAGAGGGCTGGATCTGAGCTGAAGGAGATGGTCACAGCTTGACAGGGGTGGAGGCAATTGCCCAAGAAAGAGATGGTTGGAGAGCTCTTATTGGCGGCCTATACCTCGGCGCAGGGTGAGAAAGGCTGATGATGATGATGATGATGATATGGTAATGTGACATTGTTAAGTTTGTGCACATATATGTCACTGTGTTAAACTTTTATCTTTAATCATGGAGTATGTATTGAAATCTTGATGATGCCTTTTAATCATTTCAGCTGCATCCTCCCTTTCCGATGATGAAACAAGGGACATTCTCATCATCTCCATTAGCACCATTATTGCTCTTCTGCTCATCATTTTATTATTGGTTTGCATCTATGTGAGATGTTGGTAAGAAACCTTAGTAAGAAGATTATCAATTTTTGATGTTTCAGATTTGATTATGTTCAATGTGTTGTGAAATTGAATCCTTTATTACATAAATCTTATGGCATTGTTCAGCACTTTCTCCAGTTCTTCTCTTAATTTATTTGTAGATGAGGATCCTAAAATAGCATCAGTCATGTGTCATATATCCTATATGTTTCCTAATATTCAAGCTGTGAAACTACACCAGAGGTGACAGGCCGCTATCTGGAAGAAAAAGAATGAAAAGAAGAAGAAGAAAAGAAGGTTTAATTCCAAAATTCCATCATGTACTACATGGGCAAGTGATGAATCCTTGGAATGCAATATATGTTCCCAGATTCTCTGATAGTAGCAGAATAGATGACAGCAGTGGACTACTCAACATGAACCTCTTTCTCAGAGCCTGAGGCCGGGATTGAAGCTGAGATTATGTTGATATGAGAAATTTCAACTTCTTTCTTAAGTGCTTTACTCACTAATCTCAAGATAGGTAGAATTTGATTGTCTTCCCATCCGTGATGATTGGTAAACATAAAGATTCCATGTGCAGTTTATGCATGTCATGAAAGCCTTAACATTTGGAAGTCATAAAAGGTGGCTGAGAAGCTGCTATATAGCAAAATCAATTCCTTTAAATAATTCCTTTCATCTCTTCTTCCACAACCCCATGAGGCTAGGGTTCAGCTGTATCAGGAAAAGTATCCAATGTAAAAACCGTTGCAGAGCCTATCCTTCAGACCCCTCCGCATGTCTGCCCTGTATCACACTCCTGTGAGGTTTCTCTGTACTTTTCTGTCTTGTGTTGAGTCATGTAATTTTGCCAAATCTTCAGATGAGTTTAGATTTATTGCTTCCCTTTGAAGTCTGTTTGTAAGTTATGACAACTGTTGTTCTTAGTCTGCCAAGTTTTAAAAAAAAATTTCACTACAGAAGGTAATCATTACTTTGTTGCATGGGGTATTTTCATTGAATCTTAGGATGTGTCCAAAAAGGCACCATCTGTTTTGGAGTATGGTCAAAGACAGAGGTATTTCATTTGTCTGCTCCTAAGGTAATTTGTTTCTTATAATGGTTGAATATCGGTTACCAAGGACTGTTCTCAGCTGCCTGCGGTAAAAGCTATCCAGTCTGCATTCTTCTTTGCTGACAGCCCATGTTCTTGGAATTGTAAATAGAATCGACTTCACAAGTGTGTTGCATACGTTTAACTATATGTGTTGTTTGATGTTTTCATTTCTTTGCAAAATTACTTACAGTTTTGAAAGTGCTGCACTTGCAAGCTGTTTTCTTTGTCACCTAGGAGTGATCCTACTTCCTTTATTTTCCTCCAACATTCGTTTTCACTTCTTTTGATGGTAGTGTGTTCTGTGTTATCTTTGTTGACAAGAAAGTCAACTTTGGCCAGCTCTTTCTGTTTCATTTGTATCCCAAAATTGTGTAGTTGAGACAAAGTCAACATCATCTGTGTAAATGCAAGCTCATTTGGAAATACTGTCTGTTGTTTTTGTTACTTCAGGCATGCTCCATGGAGACTATGAAATAGCACAGGACTGACTGAGGCTGTCTCCTTGTTGAGACCCTATATTTCAGTGAAATGGTGCTGCTGATATCAAGTTTGGTGTTGCTAACGAAGCACACGGTAGCAAATAATGCTGTGCCTGCCTTGATTCACTATGTTGTACAAAATGTGAAGTACTTTGTGTCTGTATATTATATCAAAAGCACTTGACATATATCTATTCCCTGTTCTATAGATTTCCTAGTGCTATGAGAGCACTTTGCAAATAAGCCTATTATGGATAAATGAAGGTCTGCAGTGATCTAACACAAAAATGGAAGAAGAAAAAAGTTAATGATGATACTGAGGAAAAGATTTCTGTTTGGTACAGGTCTACTGTCTTCTGTTTAGATTAGTCTCAAAAATTAATTTTAACTGAGCAAAGAAATTGTGGAGAAAATGCCTTTCTCAAATGATACAAAATAAAGAAAACTTACTGTAAACAGTATAATCCACCTATATCGACATGCTTTGGGAAGTGGATATGATGTTTATATATAAAATACAAAGTCAAAGAGAAAAAAACAAGGGTAGAGAAAGTGGAGGTAAGGAGGTGCTGTCAACGATGTGAGAAGGGCACCTATGTGCGGCACTGTACTGTATTAAGGTCTAATATGTAGATCTAGACCTCAGCCAATACGTGGACTAGTTGAATAGGTTGACTGTTAGTACTGTTAGCATTGAAAATACCATTTTTTCTCATTTATATTCTTTGACTTACATAGGGAAGCATGCCGATAAACTAGAGTACGGTAAGGGAGAAATAATCAATGTAGAAGAAATCACTGAGTAAAGATATCGAAGCAAGAATTCAGAAGTGGAAAGCATGTCAATTTGTAAAATTTTACGTTGATGAAGAAGATGTCAATATAGGTGGATTTGACTATACATTACTTTGAATATAAATGAATAATTAAACTGTATAACAAGTAAGAAATGAATCTTTCTTACGGAAAATGGTTTAAATAGACATGTCTCTTCTGATTTCAGTCACGGGACTAGGAACAAGAAAAATAAGTCAGATTTCGATGAAAGAGCAAGCATTGCAACTCATTCAGATATCCCTGTTTTTGCAATGAATCCTGTGTATTATTCCAAATCACCATCTGTCTTTGGAGGTTCTCAAGCAGGAATGCGACCAAATTCTGTGAAAACCCTCAACAATCAAACAATAGGTTTGTTACCCTTTGTTGATTTTTATTCTGATGTGTTCTTTTTACTTTTTCGTGCCGTCGACTCGAAAAGTTTATTTGAATTTTATTATTACCTGCATGCTAGGTGACTCTTAACTCTTTCCTTGTGTGGCCTAGATTCTGGATTGGTCTTGCCTGGATACACCCACTTTCAGGAAATTATTAATTATGTATCTCTCATCAAAGATTAAACAAAAAAATGCATTTCATATACAACTTCCAAACTATATATCAATAAAAGGCTATAAGAAGCAATCACAGGAAACTCGTTTTTGGATCATTTGATGTGTTTAGGGGATAAAAGTTAATATGTGAAATACATTTTACAACTAAACAGCTCAGACAAAAGATTTGTTTTTCAAAGTTAGATTTGATAGTTTCACTTGCTTCTATTCAAATGTCATGAAGTTCTATGTAGAAAACATAGATCAACATTATTATAATCCATCCACTTGGTTTTTCAAAAGTTTCATCATTGTATCCTCACTGAACAAGAGTTATGCAAAAAGTGGGCTTGGGTGTGGTGTTTCAGGGTCCATAGGTAGTAAAAGCAAACACAAATAATCACACAGATATTCACTCAGCATTAGGAGACAGACTCTTTACAGTAAAGCATGTTTTTAGGCATGATTGAGACGAAGTCTCACGTCAAACTGAATAAAAAAATCTGGACGTGTGGGTTGGAATAATAAGTAGATTAAATGATCCAATTTTTTACGGTTCAAAGTATAGCTGTATCAGTCTCAGCAAGTTGATTTTTTTTTAGCTCAAAGCAGGAAAAGATTAAAATATTAAGAAATATTACTATTAAACTTAGCCCAGTGGTCAAATTCAATTTTAGTCAATTTAAGTCATGTAAGTTTCACCTGTATTGATATTCTACAAATGTTTGATGCAAGGAATTAGAAAATATCAGAATGGATAGACTTGAATGAACTGCAGCATATTCATAGATTTTAATAGAAAATTAAGTTTTCAGAACTGTATTATATCAATTTCTCTTTATTTCTTTGATATTTTCAGATGAAACAGAAGATCGAGCAGTGTACATGGCATAGAGAAGAAGCCATTTTATATAAATCTAAAGATGTGTACAAAATTATATTTACCAAGGTTGTCAAGTGGTGCATTTTGCTCAAAATCAAAATTTTAAATGCCTTATAATTGAAATCAATATCCCAAACAAATATACATATTCTTAATGAATACTTTTCAGCTATGTATTAAAATATTTATTGATTTTCATAATTTTTTTTATGTACCTCGTACACAGCCTTCAAATGTAACCTCTGTCCCTAAGGTTGTACCGTTGCTTAATTAAAATCCATCCACTACTGTCATCACTCATTGCTGTCAGGCTTAAAGAATAAGGGAAGACTTCATATAACAGAATTGTATTTTAACAATATTTCATTCATTTGAGATTACCTGACTGCCTTAATCACTGCTTCGAAGCCTTCTCTATTCCAATATAATTACCACTTTCGTTGCCAGCCCCTCATAGTGAAATAAACCCTTCATTGCCCAGGATTGCTTCATGGATGAATGAAGATCATTTTCATTTAATTGATTTATCAAATTTTATGCAAGTGGGGTCACATGACCTGTCCACCATCTTGGATTCTGACTAAAATCAGGAAATTCACATACGATCCTTACTTCCAGATATTCTCCAATCAAAAATTAACAATTATTATATCAAAATGTGATCAGAACAAAGTGGAGAGGGCTTCAGGTACCAAGGGTGCTTTTGTGGTTGCATTTTGTGTATTATACTATTATCTATAACGAGAGGAAAACACACTAGACCACGAGTGAAAAAGTAAACAAAGCATGATTATCATGAACGATGAACTAGTATGGTAAAAGTAGGTCTATATGTCTCTATTAAACACTATCATCCACTCCCTGGGTTTAAATGTCTCCTCTCCTACTAAATACACCTATTTGAAGGGTAAATGAATATGAGCAGGCCTGGCTAAGTTATCACTAGTATCAGCTGGCGATGTGCCACGCCCATTTGGGTCGAGCCATCGTTTTCCTGCTCTAGATCTAGATCTAGATCAAAATCCGGTAATTCTGGTCAGTAGATTTTCATCTGAGCTTCTCAAACTAACCTCCTTACTAGATCTAGACCCACTTTTCTTTGCAAAACCTCTATATGAGCCAGAATCGTGATGACAAACATCTTCATCACCCAAAGCGACGGCCGCTGTTCAAAGTGAAAGAAGAAAATCACAGTAAATAGCAAACTATGTGTCAAATAGGGCCGAAAAAATTCAGCAAGTCGGCTCAACGTCTATTGAGAGAAGGGAAATAAGTCTAACTCCCGTTATTCTATGGTTTCGTAGTTTTTGTGCATTGCACCTTTTATGGGCGGTGGTCGGGATTCGACTTGAGTCGATTGCGGCAACAAACGGTATGCACCGGAAATTGGCAACGAAAGTGTTAAAATGCATAGATGCTGGTAAGGTGCTGATTTTCTTAAGCTGAACAGTTGAGGTGTTCCATAATAGTAATCTTTTGTCTCAAGAGGCTTTAAATTTGCTTAATGGTATGGAAATTTTACATTCACAACTTCCCTTAGGACCAAGCCATCTGTTGCTTAAACTTTTCATTTTACTTTTTGGTTTACTTATCAATCCAAGCCATGCTACATTTTCCTTGATTCCTGAAATAAGGTCTGCTTACTTTGGCCGTTTATTCCCAGTTGCTTTGTAGTACCAATTATATGTGATGTATTTTATTCATTACATGTATGCATGTAAATCAAGAAGGTCTCTTAAAGAAACAGTGAAAAATGTGCAGAGGGACGTTGAGATAAAAAAAGCAAAAAATGTAGTTAATGCAGTAATGGGGTTAAGGATTTTTTTAGAGACATATGACAAGGGAAACACTGTGACCAGTTGGTTCAGCTTCAATGAGAGGGATCTGAATGCAGATTTTTAGATTTCTGACAAAATATGACCATTTGTTTTAAGCTCTCAATTTTCTTTCAATTTCTT
>JAOWAY010047788.1:0-18648 GCA_028565895.1 Goniobranchus geometricus
TTTGATCATGTGCATAACCTTCAGTGAGACAAGCAGCCTTTGGAAAACATTCATTCCTTGCAGTCCGTCTACATGCATGGTCCGTCTAACAGCATGATATTTCAATCTTCGCAGGGACGTGTCTTCTTAGAGCACTAGCACTGCATTTAAATGTTTTTAAAATATCCAAACATTGAGAATAAAAATAAATGCATAGGTCAAAATATTATCTACCTGTTGAAATGAAACATATTACTAGTGTACTGAAACTGAGAGGATACGCAAATGGGTCTCCTTGGTCAATTACAATAGATAATTGGATTGCTAAGTCTAAGTTGTTTTAAATGACATAGACTATGAGTGATCAAATACACCATTAACTTTGGAACCTAGGCATTATTGGCAGTATAATAATGAAGACTACAGACATGCTGTAGTAATACTATAAATCAGTTTCCTGGGCTGTCAAAAATAAATCAAATCAGTCTTCACATACACCAGGAGACTTCCAAATTCAATTCAGTCAATACCAAAGTAACAATGAAAAATAATTAATGAAATGCTATTTTTTTATATTCGTCTGTTTCATGAATGAAACAGCATCTGGTATCAACAGCATATAATGTATATCCTGTAATACCTCCTCAATCCTCAACATTGAGCATCATTAAGTATATTTATGTGTGTGTGTGTGTGTTATAAAGTACTGACCGCCTAATATTCCGCCGCCTACGACACCATTTTGCCCAGGATCCTGTTTTTCTAAGGAAATGGAACTTTTTCTCTATAAATTTGACCCTTAACATCCCGATCCCGTCACCTAAGATCCCACTGTTTTTAAGATAGCGGAGTGGCCAATTACGAAATGTGTCAACAATATTTTTTTTCTCACTTTTGTTTTTTGTCACTTCAAATTCCATTAGCAGATTGGAGCTAGCCACCTGAGCACAGGTAAGTGTCAACTGGGCACCCTACCCAGTCTATATGTAATTGAAAGGCACCATTCCATATCCAGTCGAAACAAGAACACGCGCAGTCACTGACTGTACGTTGGAATTTATCAATGGGCTATTGTTCTGTCAACAGGCAGTCATTAAAATGGCATGTGCCTTCATTTCATAATTGAATGAAGAAGAATTTTAATGGAAATGTTGGATAATCGACTGCTTGAAAATGACAATAACGGTCTAAGATTTAAACAACCTCTACAAAATATCCAAAGCAAAGATATGTCTTGTGATTTACGGGGTGAAAATTAAATGCCTTCAAGTTTGATTATGACCACGCCTCTATATGGATTTGTCACTGATTGGATATGATTCTGAATGACACTGAGAGCCACATGAGTTTTTACTTCACAGTCCGTCTAAGATCCTAGTCCTCGTCAGATAGTGTTTGTTCATTTTCCAAACGGGTGGGATGATAAGTGGTCACTACTGTACTATGTGATATATCGATATGTATGTCAAACTCGCTTTTCATTTCAGTAGTAGTGAATTTCCAATGTCATCTTTACCACATGACATAAATTAAAGCATTGCCCGAAAGAAGTGTGGTTCTGAGTCTTACAATATAATAAAATAGGCTTATAAGTTGACAAAAGAGGCCTTAATTCATTAATCAAGTTCATACAGAGTGGAGCAAACATGATATGTGTGTCTCCCTTTCCAATTCTGCAACAATCATAAAGATCGAGAAGTGAATTTTATAAAAATATTCCAGACTTACCTCTTATTGGAACGTTGTTCTGAATCGACATTCAATAGTGATGAAGCAGAAACAAGCCTGGGCACTTGCTTATCTTTATCTTCATTATCTTTATGCAATATTTCTTTGATTGCCTGTTGGCTGAGGCAACCATCCACATGAGTATTGAGTGCATTTAGATCCCAATGAGCCTGAGTAACACCACAGACTGGACAAGTCAAAGTTTCAAAATTCTCATTTACTTGGCAACATAATGGAGCCTCCCATTGATCAATGAGGACTGAATCCTTGCAATGTTCAATAATACTATCCTCATCTCTTTCATCCAAAATGGACAATATATCATTTCGAGATGAAGCTGGATTAGGCTCGATGGGCACTTCCATACTTGACAAATTGCATTTATCCAATACCTTATCAGAAGTGTCTTTGCTAAAAAATTTCACTATATTGCCTGATGATTTGGATCCCTTTCCTTTGCCTTTTTTTGATTTTATGATAGCAGGTTTACTTTCTTTTGTCACTGAATCACAAGATGAAGAAGTAATTACACAATCGTCTGGCCCCAAGTCTGCTACTGCATTAGGCAATTTATGCAGCACATCATTTTGAATTGGTTTTTGCTGATTTTCACAGTCAAAGCTCAAAGGCGTTTCTTGCTTACTGGAAGTAGAAGAAGTGGCTGTTATCTTCTGGAACATATCTTTCACGGTAACTTCCTTTTTCTCCTCTGGCTCTAATTTTGACATCCTGACACCTAGCATGAGGTTAAAAAAAATGCATTAAAACTCTGACGAATGAATGTGGAAACCTTATTTGATGGGTTACAAAATCTTGCCTATCATGTCACTTCTCAGTCCTCTGAATATTAAGACCATATAGATATATTTTGGTAAACCATTAATCCGACCATAATCAATGCAACATACAGTTGGAGGGCAGAATAAATCTGTTTGATGTATATCAAAGAACCAGCAATTCTTAATTTTGCCTCTGACACTCATTTTTCACAATGGTTAAGTACTTTTTTATGGTGACATTGTCCATTAATCCAAAACATTTTGTTCTCTCAGGGCCAAAAGTATGTCATTTATTTCTTAACTCACAACATCAATTTCAAAAATTCACAAAAAGTGATGACTTATCAACTGATTTGACGTCTAGGTAAAATGAAAATGTGTAGCCTACATATGTTATATGGTGTCAACCATTTGAGCGCAGGTGTCAAATTTAACAGAGTATGTCGAACCCTGATCTAAGCACAATGGGAAGTACTTAATGTGCCAGGACAGCAACGGGTGTGACAGCAAGTCAATTATTGAGCAGATGTAGATATTTATGAGTCAGATTAAGTAAGTACGGGTATTCTACACTCATAAAGTTGTTGCTTGCTTAATAGAAATCTGCATTTTAAATTTACACCTTACATTTAAACCGAAACAAAAAGAAAAAACAAAATAAAAACAAATCTCCCTCCAACACACAAACAAAAAGGAAAGAGAAGGAACTGGGCAGAATTGTTAACTAATGACTAGCTTGGAAATTTTAAGATGTGATGTCCCATTTGTACACTCTGAGGTTTCTAATTCTTCAAAACAGTTTCTGGAAAAAGCAAAATTGTAAATCCAACAATTTTTATGGTGATCGACAATGTCGGATTAGCAATGTTAGACTGTAATTACACACTGAGATTAGCTGTATGTTGACTTGTCTACATGTACATAAAAATAAAAAATCTCAAAATTTAAAAAGTCATGTCACTTCTCAGTACTCTGAATATTAAGAGCATTTGCATAAGGGCTTACCCATTAATCTCAGCTTTAAGGGGGCAGGTCGTGCATTTTTTATCTCTGTCAGCAAAAGCTGTCTTGCAGTAGAACAAATAATGGATGGATCACTGGTAGCCCTTTGCAATGTCTGACTTCGAGTTTTCACTTCAAAGGATACACATTTGATCTTGAGTGTGACGGTTTTACCCTGCAGTAAATATGTAGGAACATAAATTAAGTCAATGAATTCCATCTCCTTCATAAATAAATCAATCAATTCTTTCTTCTTTGTTGTAAAATCATGAGGACACATTCCTTCAAAATCAAAGATATGGACATATACTTTTGTTTAAATTATTCAATTTCAAACCACCTTTAGATGGTTTCAACTATCCTCTTCTCTCCTTCAATTTCTTTTTGCATTATGGAGACTTTAGTGAGGAATATAAGGTTTTTGGTATGTCGATTGCATCATCCTTAATTTTAGTCCAAGATTACACTCGTTTTGAAGATGGGTCCAACCAAGTAATGACTGACATGAAGATATGGCAGCATGGCTGCGGGGTCGGTCAAGGTGTTTGATTTGTAACTGCAAGATTCGGAGTTTGAAACTGTGGCGTTCTTTAGTTCTGGGGAAAGGTTATTTATGAACATTTACTCACTACTTCCTGTGATATGTCTGCATCTCTATTTACTCCACATGGCAAGGAGAAGGTATTTAGTTGTAAAAGGCCTGTCAAATAACACTTGCACAATGATTTGAGCCCATGAAGCGGATTTAACTCAAAATAAAGACTCTATTATATTGAAAGACTGATTGACTCAGCTAGATTCAAGGCTACTATCTATGTATATTAAGTTGAAAACTGATTGACTCATCTAGATTCAAGGCTTTCATCAATGTATATTAAGTTGAAATTTCCTAGTTTGTTCTTCCTTGCCTAAAGACAGCAGGCCAATTTTTTAGTTGTCCAAATTACTCCTGTATTCGATAGTGGTATTTTTTTTCCCACAGCATAGCATCAGGGGAAAAATGAATGTAGTGATTGTCAATTTTGGATACTGAAAGGGCATAAGTCTGATTGACTGACTGTCTGTGCAGGTCTGGATTAACACAATACTGGTCTGGCAGTACATCAATGAGGCCACTTTTACCTTTAAAAATGTCATGACTTTTATTTAAGCTTTCTATTCATCTAATGTCCTCTATTTGATATTCTTTAAGATTTTACGATAGCCTACATATTTTAAATGTGTAATAATTACTTATTAATCTTATGGCATTCTTCTGTACATTTATAATATTTAATTTTGCTTTGTTTGAACTAAAATAATCCCTGTGTGTTTTGCTTGATCCTATTTGGCACTTCTTTAGATATAATCAACACTACATCAGGGTCATTCATTCCTGAAGTCACCACAAATATAAAAAGTAAGACAGGAGAGTAGAAAAAAGTAAGAAAGAGAACATAAAGAGTAAACAAAGTTTACAGATGAGGAAAAGAAGTTGCTATAGACGGAAATAGGCGTTCAAAATACTAGCTGCAAATTCCGTTCTTTGAACGAAAGAGACCCAGGACCTCTTCTTTGGTGAAAATACTCTTCTTCCATCCTCCCTTTTATTGTTTGATATAAGAGAAAGATTATGACGTCAAGGCATTTTTTTCCGTAATGTCAGCGTTTTAGATCTTGATCAGATCTCATCAAGACTAATTGTAAGAGCACAACAACTGTGATGATCAACTTCTCATCTCTTTTTGTGTAGAATGTAAAGAGTCTTTTTCTTCATCTAAGCAGGTCTTTAATTATTGAGCCAGAGCTCGATCTAGATCTCGAATTAGTAAAGGATTGGTTTATATTATAAGTCCAGCCTTGATGTCAACCTTAGCAACAAATTATTTGCATAAGCCTAACACTCTAGATCTTTTCTAAATATAAAATCCAGATCTAGACCTAGATATCTAAATGTGTCACATTATTGTGGCACAGCAATCTTTTATCCTTTTTGTTGTCTTTTTCCTAGGCTGAAGCTCTTCTTATTTTTTGTTTTAAAGAGGTGGGGTGGTTGGTAGCCTATGAATATAGGAATGTGACCCAGGAAAGCTTAGGTTCTATTTCCCACTTCATATGTTAAGATTGTAAAAATACATATGTTCTTTAATTTGCAAACAAAATGTTGTTTTAGTCACAAAAATTATGGTCCCACTTGAAAACCCAGAATTTTTAAAGACCTTTTTGCCAAATTTCATGTTTCTATGTGGTATGGTTATATCGAAGTACTCTTATAAAAGGCAAAACAAGCATAATACACCATGATAATCACCCAGGATTTTCTACCTCCTGTTGCTTTACGTCATGCAATGCAGATTAATAGGAGGTAGCCACTGAATAATGCCTCCTTTCATCCTTAAGCCTGATGGAAGAAAGAGGACAGACGAGGAGAAAATCTCATTCAACCCTTAGTCACTTTTACAACAAGTGCAGAGAAATTTTGCAATGGGCCCATTCTACATCCTCTCTGTTGAGGAATCCAGAACCCACAATAGGGCCTTGAGTCATCCCCATTGCCATGTGTTCAGAAAAATGAAATGAAAATATTTTTTTTTAAGTTAATGCTTTTATCTAATACCACATTTTTCAGCACAAAGAGATTAAAAGATAAATTTGTGAAACACTATCACAGTCTTCAGTGCTGCTGAGATGGCCTGTTAAATCCTTCTGCATCTCCCCTAAACACTTTATGGCAACACAGGCTAAGAGAGTATGCTATGCAAAAAATTATGTAATGCAATTGTCAAATAAATGTCAACAATGGCCCTTGAGTCAAATTTAACTTTATCAATCTGTACATGACATTCATTTTGAGTAGTGTGTTTGACAATGAGCTTTATTATTCTGAGAGCAAATCCAAAATCATACCTTTAAATGTTCATCTTTCAAATCCTGAGCAAGAGAAATACTCATTTCATCACACTTGGAACACAGTTCCTGTTTATCGGAGATCTCACTGAAAGTTCTCTCTGTGCTCATACTCTTTCGATCGTCATCTCTGTAAAAAGGATAAATAAACATTGTTTTTAATGACTTCATGAATGAGATGCTGTCTTTTTCAAGATGGTTGAAGGAAAGCTAGCTTGACAAGGAAAATAAAGTAATATAAAACGCATACTAAAATCAAATAGAAAAAGATTTACAGGGAAAATCATGACAATACAGTAGTGACCACCTAACATTCTGCCCCTCAGGAAAACGAAAAAGCAGGATCTTAAGTGGACTGGGATCTTAGGCAGACGACGAAGGACATAACTCATACGGCTCTCAGTGTCATTCAGAATCATATCCAATCAGCGACAAACCCCTATGGAGGCATGGTCATACTCAAACTTAAAGAAGACAGTTTGTTTTCACCCTGTCAATCACAAGACATGTCTTTGCTCTGCATCGTTTGAACATACTCCCACGCAAATGGCGTGTCTAAAGGTTGCTTGAATCTAAAGCGTCATTGTCATTAATCCACTCCTTGTTAAGCAGTAATTACCCAACATTTCAATTAAATGCGCTCTCTAATCTTACAACATAAAGTAAGCACATGCCAATTTAAGATCTACCTGTTGACATCGCCGCATTCAAGCGACACAGAACAACAGCCCTTTACTAGATACCCATGCATAGTCGATGACCGCCCATTGGTCTCTTCGTTTCAACCAGCCACAAGTTGGCGCCTTTCAGTTACACCTAAACCGGGTAGGGTGACCAGGTGACTCTTACTTGTGCTCAGGTGGCAAGCTACAATCTTCTTATGGTTTTGACCGAGATGAAAGACAAAAGTGACAAAAAATTGTTGTGACACTTCATCCAATTGGTCACACCACTATCTCTAAAAAGCCAGATCATCTTAGGCGACAGGGGCAGGATCTTAGAGGGCAAATTTATAAAGAAAAAATTCCATTTCCCAAGAAAAGCGGGATCTTAGGCAGAACTGGGTCTTAGGCGGCGGGATGTTAGGCGGTCACTACTGTAATATGAAATCAGAGAAAGTGAAAGAGTTATGTCCCTTTACAGAGTATAAGGTCAGTACGAGTCATTTACCTTTGGACAATAGTGGATCCTATTCCAAGGTAAATGCTCATGAAATGGTGGAATGATGTGGGAGAAAATAAGTGATACAGCATGGCTCTTTTCTCATAAATATCACTACATTTGATGATGCCGATGGCGCCAAGTAGTTTCTCTGTCACCTTGCCAATGCCGGATATCTGAAAGTGACAAAGACAGGAAGAAAGCTTGAAAGACCAAACACCACATCTACTTCCTTATCTGATTTCAGAATTCGAACGTTTTGTTTTTTTTTAAAGTAAAGATAGGGCCTACCACATAATTTAACTTCATTATCAAGTAACATGCAGACATTGGCGACCATGACATGCCATTCACTTCTCTGTTCCGAAAAGTTTAAGAAGTTCATGCTATTATTTTTCTGATTTTTGTTTGTCATCCAGTGATTTAAGTTCTCCAAATATGTCAACTCTCTGCTTGCCCCTACTTTTGTCCCCTCAATTTTTCCAGTCAAGGCTAGATATTCGTTGACCAGACATAGGCTTTTAAATTGAAATTAGACCCTGAAATTACAGCAGACTTGGGTATTCTTGATTGCTGTCTCCTATATATCAGCCATCCAGACATATGCAATACTGGAGGCAGCCATTTTGACTCTCCGGTGATGTGCGTGGAGAAAACCTTTGTCAAAAATTGAGTTTGCAACTTGGCAATGAAAATGCCGAGGTAAATGTTAGGACAACTTGAACCAGTCATCATCACAACTGTGAACTTTAACATCCATGAAAAAAAAATCCTTAAGTTGAAGTCAAAGGGGCTGTGATCAAGGCAGTTCATTGGTGAATCATACAGATCAGATATTTTGTGATCGTGGCCGCCAGTGAGTTTACTATGATTTAGTGGAACCATCTTGTATATCAAATCAATTCGCAAAACAAAAATACCAATTTGATACTTCATGTCGGAAATAATACATTAAGATCTTACCTAAAAAGTGAGAAAATAACTCATTTAAAAATTGCTATTAAGTATGAGCTATTTCAACCACTTCCATTGAATATGCAGTTAATGAATCTTAAAAGGTTATTCTCACGTATGACAGTGGACAAAAGACAAATAAAAAGAATGGCATGACACTTGTGATGCACATAATTGGGGGTGGGAGGAGGGGAAATCCTAACAACAAACAAACTAATGTCAAAGTGATGGTTGGAGCCATAGAGAGAAAACAAATGGACTGCCGTAAAAAGACCTGCTGCTTATACATCAAATGTCCTGAACCGTTCATTCTTCTTTAAAAACCATTTTCATCGTTTAACCCTTTAGTGGCCAGGTCAGCAAAACTCGGCAGCAGTTTCTTCTCCCCTGAGCGCCTGGGTTGGCAAAAGTAAGCTCTTCCAAACCACTCTGAAACCACTGGAGTTAATGCCTGCTTTCATTTCAACGCTATTTTCATAGACGAAGCTCTAGAACCAGTATAAAAGTAGTCATGACCTCATCCCAAGATATTCTGTGATGTTTAAGCCATGCTTCGAACTTCTTATAAATGTCATTGTGGTTATTTTTTTTGTGTGACTTTGCATTTAAAAATGGATTTAGATCTATTTCTGGGACAATATTGGGAAAATAAATAAGATGTGTTTTAAGTCATTTACAAATAATATGTTTGTATTGTTTTCTGTGACGTAAGGTTTATTTGTTCTGTCTTTGTCTCTATGTCTTTCGCAAAGGCAGGCAGACTCACTCCACAAGTTCAGGGAAAACTTTTATAAAATTTGAGATAAGAAATCAGTAAAATTGTTTACTCCTGTTTAAATATAGATTAATCTTTCAAGAACACGTTGGTTGTTACTTTTTTCTAGTCAATATCTAGAAATATAATAATGAAATCAGAGCAATAGTAAGAAACGACCCTCAAAACCAGCAGGGTGCCACTGCAGTAAGATGACTTTTCAGCCTAGGTTCAATGACCTAAATTTGACCAGGAGAGGATTAAAACTTCACATATATTTTGAAATGGAAAAAAAAGCAGCTCCTTTCAGGAAAATATTAAGACATTTGAGACAAAGAAAGTAGAACAGACCTTTCGAATGGGCAAGTCTTTTACAAATTCCTCCACAGCATAAACGTCTGACGGAATTCTAAACTGCCCATTGGGCTTGTTCTTGTCTGAACACACTTTTGCCAGCATCGTATTTGAAGCAATGCCTGTAAACAATGTTTCAGTAAAAAGTGTGGATCTATGCTAAATACCGACACCAAATTCAAAAGTAATGATTTCTATGAAAAACCAATATCTTGATGAAAAAAAGGGATTCCAGCTAACTAATTACATGTAAATATTTGTCTCTTGCAAAGATACACTTAAAATATTATTACAGTAGAGACCACTAAATGTCTGGTGCCTGGTAAGCAGAAAAAAACAGGCATTCAGGCAGAGCAGGCATTTAGGCAAAATTAGAATACAGCTTTAGAAATGGGTTTCCACTGAGGGGTTCAGAAAGAAATGAACCTTTCTTGATTTTTTACATATTCTTGAAGTGTCTTTGTTTTAGGGGAAAAATTCATCTTAGAAAAATTGAGTGGCAAAAATACTGACATCTAAAGAAACCATAAAAGTTCATTCTGACGCAGGCAGTGAACGTACAGACCCCACTGACCCTCCTAAGACAAAAAACCCACAGACATCTGCACTGGCCTGAGAAGGGTGAGGGGGAGCGATAAAAGTTCACCTCTTTTCCTTCCTCCATAATACGTGGTAGACAATTTAAGATACAAGGCACTTTCGTGAATGTTACAAGATTGATGAAAGAGCTGCGGAAGCAGTCGAGAAGCTTAACTGAATGGTGTTGCCTTGTGACGCCTAGTGAACAAATGCGTCAAAGGCCATGTGACATAGTGTGTGGATAAGTACGGTAGACCGTGTGGCCTTAATTTCTGTATACTGGAGAGGATAATGACTAGGGAAAACTTGCATGCAAAGGTAAATAATTGACTGGGTTAGATAAACCTTATTACTAATCGAATGTATGTAAGAACAAAAGTTCCATCAAGCACAGACATTTTCTGATAATTGTGTGGCTCAGTGGCTATAGAATCAAGGCCTTTGACTTGTAACTGTGAGGTTCCAAGTTTCGAGCCCCGGCCATGCCCTGGCACAATTTAGTCCTTGGGAAAGACTTTTTACACACATTTTTCTCATCTCACCAAGGTGTTATTGAGTACCCAACCATAGGCAGAGAAGGATCTTATCAGTACACATGAGCAAATGCGCCTGGAAAATCGCCGCACCTGTGTATACTCCACATAGAATAAAGGCCTGCCAGGGAACACTTGTACAGTGATTTGAGCATTTTAAGTTGATTTGGCGCAACAAGAAGGCTTCAATTTTTTTTTAATTGGACGTTTATAGAGGACCAATTATATATATATTGAAGGAAAAAAAGTTTCCCTGTAAAAGCAGACATTTAGGAGAAACAGGCATTAAAATGGTGAGCATTTAGGCAGTTGCCATTGTATATCATTTGAAATTTCAAAAAGAAGGGAAAAGCAGAATGCCTTTTCTTTTCTCATTTAAAAAAAAAATATATATGTATATGTATAATTTCAAAAGGTTTTTAATACAATTTGAGATTATATTAAACATATCATACCAATGAACCTCAATGTTATCTTATATGAATTTAGAAAATTTCAACACACCTGCACTTGCAGTGAGAAAAGTGCGCTGCTCTATCCTGTTTCTCATTTCAAGCACAGCATCTTCTACAGAAAATCCATAAGACCGGAGGCAATAATCAGGGAATGCTTTCTTGCATTCATCACAAAACCTTGGTATATTTGGTGGTGGATCAGAGGAATCAAAGGCTTCAATAAAAGTTTGCAATTCCTCCTCTGATTTTGTACTGGATGAAAATTCCTGTAAATCCAGAAAAGAGGGTAAAAGAACACAATTCAGGTCACAAAGACACTTATCAGTTGACTTGTCTGCATCAGATTCTTGAGGCATACGGAGAATAAATGTCCTTGTATATAGAGGTGAAGAGGCTCTGTAATGCAGATGTGGTCCAAAGTCCAGATATGCCTCATCTAAGCTCATAGGAGAGAAGTTTGGGTCATAGACTGCTAAAACTTGACGAATTTCTTGACTCACAGCTGTGTACTTTTCAAAGTTTGGCTTGACCATGACAAGCTCTGGGCAAAGCTTGAGGCCTATGAAGCCTGGCATTGCCGCGCGCACACCAAACTTCCTTGCCAAATAGTTAGAAGTACTCTGAGGAGAAAAAAAAACAAATGTATAGACCTACTGCACTGCCATTTTCATTTGAAAGGGCCTATAATGACTCTGGATGGCAATTTAGTTTTCTGGATGGCAACTTAGTTTTGGTGCAATTACGATCAACAGAGGGGTTGTTTAGAAACAAACATCCTTTCAAAAACTGTAAAATTCCTGTTATATTGTAAAATATAATTTCTTTCCTAATTTTAGTCACATGGTTTGTTTTGTCTGAGTGTAAACTATTTCAATAGGAGGAATGTGATGTCTGAAAGTTAATCATTATACACCCTTTCAAATCAAAATGCAGTGCATCAACAATAAACAGTAAACAAAACACAAAAACATTGCTTATGCTCTCAATTTTTCTTGGGGAAAACATGATATTACAGCATTAAATAATAATGAAATCTGTTATACTACCACCATCTCATACAAGTTTACAAGAAGTTCCTACACTTAACAAAGACCGATCAACTCAGAACTGAACAAGACAGAAAAAAAAAATGGAAATTAAAACTATGAAAATACGAACTCTCCAGCAAACATGGCAACTGATAACATTAATTAAACAGAGTTTCCATGTGTGCTCCAAGTACCTACTGGTACTCCTAGTAAAACCATTTATTTGCATGTGCATGCACAGCAAAATCATCAATACCTCTTCTTCTTCTTTGCTTTTTTAAAAAAATCCTTTTTGGTGTTTATTCCTCATATTCAATTAAATTTTGGGTGACTGGCAGGTGTTCTGGTGTGGTGGCTTTTTATTGTTTCTATCACATCTGTTTGAATTTACCTTTTGTTTTTGTTGTCTAGATCTATTATCTAGAATTAAATGGAAAGAGATCTCTCTCCAATGTCATTTGAGTAAAACATTGATCAAGAAATTGAATGGAATACTAACATCTAAAGGTAGTTTAGATCTAGATGATCTACATATCTCACTATTCTTATTATTTGGATGGCAGTTTGACTAATGTTAGTCCAGATTACTAGATTCAGCAAATTCTCTTCGAGTGGAGGGTTGATCATAAAATAAACATTTGAATCAATCTTTTTTTTAAAATATATATTCTAGTACAAATACTTAAAATACTCAAAGAAAATTATGGTCAAGCATATCCGTCCAAATCTTTTCTTAGCCAACATTATTTCTTTCATCTTCCAGCTATTGGCAATTACAAGCTTCATTTTCCTGTTACAGTCACAGTGCTCTCGTCCTCTCATTCCACAAAGAGGAAAAAAACACAAAGGGTAAACAGTTTACTGAAGCCTATAAAATATAAAGGAGGCATTTGCTTTAGTAAGCAGATCTTTACTTTTTAGAAAAAAAAATAATCTTACAATTAAAATCAGTGATGTACATTTTAAATACTGATACGCTCAGGGTCAGAGTGTGCTTGGAGTGCCAATGGGATTTATTGACCATATATGTGTCCTCCGGGTAACACTAGGGCCAGCCTTTACTTAAAGTATTCTTGCTTTTAAACCGAGATGAAGAATGAGGAGTGGTGAAAGGAAAGGACCACAAACTGAGACAAAGGTAACTTAAGGTAATAATTTTGCATAGGCAACTTGCCAGCATGCCCATTCCTCCAACAGCCATTGGTTTTGTTTTCAAGGTAGGGTTATCTCTCATTTCCACAGCTGCATAAAAAGCATCCATATCAACATGGACAATGGTGTGGCTCAAATCTCTCTGCTGCACCAACTTTTCTAACAACAGGTCTGCCTATTAAAAGACATAAATTAATAAAACAAATAAAATTCAGTTTCATGTACTAGACCAAATTAATTTAAAAAAAAAAATTCAACAAATTGATGAATTGTACCATACCTATAATCAACACACAATGTCAGTTAAAAAGCCTGCTTTAATCATATGGTAGGGTTTGAACTTTTTGAACAATGAATTAATCAGGTCTTCACTTTGCGATGAAAATGGTTTGGAGTAAAAAATTCTATGGAAACAGCATTTATTATCTTAAAAAATACAACAACAAAACAAACTCGCAGTTATCTTTATTTCTTTATGTGCAGTGATCTATTTGCTCTTTTCTGATTTAGTCCAGTCAAGCAGAGCACCGACTCCAAAGCACATCAACAACAAAATTGAGAAGAAATCTAAAACCAGGCATTATTTTCCAAAAAAGAAGACGATTTGGACAAAAAATGTACAATTTGAAATTGATAAAACAATAAAGTGGAAGACAATGGATCAAAATAGAGCTACCTTGTTATATCAGCTTTGTACTGAGTGTGTTTAAACACAGCTTCTCAAATTAATATGACTCAATGATGGTTGAAGCGAGTGCCCAAATTACCACCTCTCACACAAAGTTTAAACCCATCCATTTATGGTCTTTCGGTGAATGAAAAATTACACAAGGATGTGCAAGCATACAAATTTTGACTCACTAAGATTCTGCACACTCACAAAAAGCCTGCAATTCTGATTTTTTTATTGATAAGTTTGCAACATAAATTTTGTGAAGAATTTGGTCTGATGACTAGGAATGCAAAGCCAGGGTTATAATATAATTAACATGTTTGACATTCAGATTTTTACAACTCTGCTTTTAAACTTTTCTGATATTTTAAAGATTTTGTAAAACTTCTTTTAATTTTATACAAAGTTTTACCTGAAGTTGCCCCTCTCTCAGCTTGTCCGAACTGATGCGACTGGCTAATAGCTGCTGCTCCTTGATCCTTTCATTCCACTGCTCCTCTTTTTTCCTCTCATTTTCATAAAATTTAGAACCTGCACAGAAAATATACCAGATATAAAATGCTTTCCTCAAAGTCAAAGTATTCAATATTTCTAATCTTCCTGTACTATCCTGTAGTGCACTAAGTTGGGCAGCACCTGGCTGCAGGAAAAGGGAGAGACCATTGGGGACGTGGAGGAGAACAATTCATAAATTGAAGTATTCATAATTTGAGGTTTCTTTCTCTTTCTTGGCTTTGTTACTGAGCCATCCATGAGTTCCAGGTCAATCTCTCTCATTTGTTTTGCTGATAGACCACATATGTGAGATTGAGGAGGGAGGGAATTACAGGGGAATTTCCCCCTTATAATAATACAAAATGAACTGAGAAATGAAAACCACGCTACAATGGAGGGTTAAACAGATCCCCTCAGTCGTTATTAGAAAAACACATTGCTACAACAATCTACTTTTACTACTTCATGGAGTGAGAGGCCTTTGAAGAATGCTTTCACCCCCATCAATTAATGGTTGAAATGTTGATTAGAATTGGAATGAGCCTTGCACATTTGATGTGAAGAACCATTATTTTTCAGGTGATCGGGTCAGTCTCTCCTGTTTATTTTGATGCACACATGTCACACTGGCCTTCCCATACTCCAGCATTAGTCCCTACCCATTGGTTTTCAGGAGATCAGGTCAGTCTCTCCCATTTCTTTTGATACATCCATGTCACATGGGCCATCACATGGCCTGGCTTCCTATCAATTTTCAACAAAATTTTTCTCCCTTAAAACAAATTGATGGCCGTTCTGCACTTGAAAAAAAATCAAGTACTGTACACTTTAAGTATTGGGTAAAACTGTCCCCTTTTAGACTCAAATGGTTCAAAATGCCATTTTACTATGATTTTGCTTGAGCGCCATATAAGAGAGAAAGTTGTATTTTTATCATGTGATCAGGTCCCGGCTTTCGGAAAGATTTCTGAAGAGAGGTACCGGACACAGGAAAAGAACAGTAAACTAATCCTAACACCCCTGCTGCTTAACACACCTTACAATTACTAGATCCATTCAGACCCAGGTAGTACTTTGGAAATCTTCCCTTGAACAAAATGCCTTTTCCATAAAAAATCAAATCAAGCAGTAGTCACCAATGGTAGGCTATCAATAATATCATTATATTGATACTGATTAATTCATAAAATTCATAAACATCTGCTATAGATCTGAATACTGCTGTCCCTAGCTTGCGTTGCCAGATTGGGTCCCTATATCGCAACTTGTCCAATTGCCAGTTTGGCTTCTTGCATGCCATTCGGGAGTTGGGGAAAAAAAAAGAGGTGTTGGGTGGTGGGGGGTGACGCTTGATTTTGGTTAAGGTTGAGTGACAATTGGGATCTACTATAAAGGTAAGTAGGCCATCAAAACCTTGTGTTTTCTTAAAAATTAAATTATTCAAAATATATTTTTAAAAGACGCTATCGGATTGCATCCAGTTAATATGAAGGCAAAAGAGTGAAAGTGTCATGATTTCTCACTTCACTACTTACTGTTAGGTTCACTAATCATAGATTTTTCTCAAATTGGATTCTGTCTTTTATTGTACCTCACTATTGCCTCATATTTATTTGTTGGATTTTAAGTGAATTTTGTATTAGGTAGTTCTTGCTTATGTATATTTATGGCATAGAATTTGTTATTCGAAATTTCGAAGGACAAGGACAGTGCCATTCGTTTTCTGCAAAGCCACAATGTTTTGATAACTAATGCACCAAATTGTCCTACCTGTGGACGTTTAATGATATTTGTCAAGGTGGGGATAGGAGTAGAAAGAACATACATTGTTGCCCTGATCACAAGTCAAATAAACTTTTTTTTTAACAAATGGGACATATTATCTTCAACATTACAAATAAGATTCAACACAGATCATTACGATATATATATTTTTCTTGTGGGCGTATAAAATTCCTGTGACATCAGTGCTTCCCCTTATAGGATTATCTAAAACAATGATAATCCAATGGTTTATAATGTACATTTTGGAACATTTGCCCCCATTGGCTGAACAATAACCCCTTTCCAATTAGAGGGCCTAGTCTAACCGTAGAAATCGACAAAAGCCTTGTCGCAAAACAGAAATACAACAGGGGTTGCTACGTTGAGCAGCACTGGGTTTTTAGTTTTTCGCAATGTCTGCCAAGAAACTAGACAAGGTTTCCTTTATTTAATACCAAACAAAGAGGCTGCCACACTTCTGCCATTAATTCAGAACAATATTGCTCCTGGCAGCATCAAACATACTGACAGTCTCCCATCATGCAACCCAGATTCCAGTCGTTCACCCTTATCAACACTCGTCGTTCACGACTGTGTTTGTACTAATTCAGTGGAATGACACTGGAAAAACGCTTAGAGATGTTTTAAGGCCTATGCTGGTTTGGCGAACAGTGCACTGGAGTTCCATTTAATGAATTAATCTGTGGTGTGAACTCCATGGGAAAACGTTTCAAGCAGCAGTGGGCAACATTTTCTTCCATCTCACAATGGTATCGGTGTGGGATAGGTAATTGCTTTCTTCCCCCTTGACTTCTGGTGACCTTTTGGCCCTTTATTTATGAAAATGGAAAAACTGTCCAACTTGAAAACATTTTTCATGCTCCAGGGCAGGCTTACACTTTGGCAGATTTTATGCAAAATTCCATTTAGTGGTACATATATTGGGAGGAATTCCATATTGTCCCGCCACTCCATCGACATAACAAAGAGGGTTTCTTTTGATGGGGTGGTCATAAAAAGTTGGGGCTTGGTTTTTGTGGGGGTTACATAAAGTAAGAAGAGTAGTATTTTTTTTGTTTGTTTGTTTTTGTTTGTCAAGTCCTAGTTGTCTTTCTTTGTCTACGCAATTTATCTGTCCTTGGTATTTCTGTCCATCTGTCCTGAGAAATCTGAATTGAGAAAGAAGATAAATAATCACAAATATTGCAGCTTGGCAGGTTCAAAACCACTTCCCTTGACATGCCAAACAAATGAGTGTTTCTATCCATCATTCCATGGATTGAGTTGGGTGAATTACTCGGAACTTCTATTTATGTTTTGATTTTAAAATGGGATGCAAATAAAATTCCGTCACGTGACTTGCCACTTAGAGAAGTAGCGCGATCGACTTCGAAACCTTCATGCTGCGCTTCCGCAACCCAAAGAAAAAGCTAGCTCACACGAACGTAGTGGCAGGGGGGTCTGTGCATCCCCCCCCTATTTTCTATTGTGAGCGAGTAGGGGTTTATAGTCAAGGCAGTAAAGGGGTTGGTATTAAAGAAGAAAAATCCTGTCTGCCCTTAAATGAAATGTGAGTCAGTGATGTGTATACTTTTGTATAAGCAATTACTGCAATTGAGTATCAGGGTTGAAAAACTAGAGAAAGAAATAACAGGAACAAAGCGTAAAAAAGAAATTGGTGGACAAACTAGATCAAAATCTATTCTTTTTTCTCCGCCTCGCACACCTTCATGGGATATAACTATGACTCGTTAAAGGTGTATTCATAACACACAAAACTGTGTTCAAAGTAATTAAAAAATAATTCAGGTCATTTTGTAACCATTTTTGGGCTGTTATTCCATATGCCCCTGTCACTTCTCACTTACAAACATTTTGTTGTTAAAGGGGGGCCAGTACCCTCGGCAGGTGTAAGCCTAACAATAGAACGACAACTTAAACTTCTTGAACTTCAACGTCGTTAACATGAACCCCTTTACCATTAACCCCTCATCGGACACAATAGAAAATGGGGAGGTTTGGGGGGGCCCCCAACCGGGGGCATACGACTTAAAGTATGAAAACAAATTCTTCCATTATTTATCCTATTCCAAAAACTGGGGAAAAGTGCTTTGTACTCCTTACGACTTAAAGTATGAAAAATCATTCTTCCGTTATTTATCGTACTACAAAACTGGCGAAAAGTGCTTAGTACTACCCCATGACACTAACCCCTTGATATTACGCTGCTGATGTGGCAGGACTATGTGGAATTAATTCCTCAAGTGCACGCTACTCATATTATTCTTATTGGGTAAACAGGGCCAGCCCCCTCGGCAGGTGTGAGCCGAGCAATAGAAGGACAACTTTAACTGCTTGAACTTCAACGTCGT
>JAOWAY010047789.1:0-11862 GCA_028565895.1 Goniobranchus geometricus
GAACTTAGGTTGCCATGCAAGTTGCCATGCAACCGGGTGACCTTGGTTACTATGACAATAATAATAATAATAATAATGATAATAATACTAATAATAATAATAATAACAACAGTCTTAATAATGTCACAAAAACAAGATGATTAGCCAGTTAATATTGTCAACTCAGTGACAAAGAAAGCAACATTTAAACTGAAATATATCCAAAAGGGCATTGATGATAAAGGGAAGCATTTCATTATGTAGAAATTTTGATTTTTTTTTTCCCAAGAAGGAAAAATTATACATAACATTAAAATAATAGGCCTGCTATTACTGTCACCACAATAATGTTGACACAAAAGCAAAATAAAAGTTGGAATTTGCTGTTTCCTCTTTATCCACCCTGAGATGACAGGCATGTTTAATAAAAATAATCTAAACAAACAAACTAGTCATGTTTAAACCTACGCTCAGTAATTAAATTGTCTTCCTTTTTTAGGAGTCTCATTATCCTCGATGATGCTTTCATAGAATTGCACATCAATTGCAGGCATGTATTTGTACATTGCCTTTAGACCTTGAATTTCGTCCTTTGAAAGGGTATGTCAGATTTTATTTCCTTAAGATTGCTCAAGGATTGTACTGTCGGTGCAACAACTGTCTTTGAAATACCCCTAGATTTTTGTTGTTCTTTGAGAATGGTGACACAAGAAAGTGGGTAATCTTTATTGATGCAAGTCTTAGAACTTACAATGTTTAATTTACCTTTTTCATACTTCAACTGTTTGACAGTAGAGTATGGAACTTTATGAAAATTTATATGTTTTGAATCTTCAAAGCTTAAATAATCATTAGCTTTCTTTTGAATAATGGTCAGTTTCGAATTTCTTTTCCTGACAAGACTTATTGGGCTGAATGTCTCGCAGCATCTCAGATGCCTTTCATTTGCACTGTGAGCATTATCAACTTCCTTAATCGTCGAATGGCCAGATTCTGAAAATTTCTGGGTGATTTTTTCTAAATGGGGATATTTTTTCATGAAAGACATGAGGGCATAAGACATGAGGGAATTTCTATTTCGGGGCACGCAGGAATCTGACTATAAGATGATGTCAGTGACAGTTGGATGGTTTTCCACAGATTTTTCCAAAGCTTTTACTAAAGCTGATGCAATGGCATTACCCCCTCCCCCCTTTCCCATGGTAATTTCAGGCCAAATACAACAGTAAACATTCTTATCAAGGAAACAGTGCACTGTCAGATTGTAAACTGATAGTTTACGGTGGTAGTAAAAATTTGAGACATTTGCCCGAGGAAGAGCCAAAACATTTTCTAAATCAAAGGATAGAACAGCTGACTTTGATTGCCTATCATGCTCCTTTCGTCCTGAGCATCAATTTTCAAAAAGTTATATCTTTCTATGCGATTTTTCTCTTCCTCTGTGAAAAGCTTACTCCTTTCCTTTTCCATTTTGAAGGATTCGCAAGTATCGTATCAGTCACTCTTTGGTTTTATGAAGGAGATGTTAAATTCTTCTTTAAAAATTTGGCGGTATTTGTGCAGCTTTACAAGTTCTTCACCTCTTTCAGTGCTCTGTTCCTTGTAAAGATCATACATTAAAACAATGTTTAAATTTGCTTCTAGGTACTTTCTTTGAGATCTTTCACGACAATAGAGGGACTCTATTGCCGGAAAAGACAAAATATAGCGTCTGACTCTTTCTCGTTGAAATGCCTGGAGTTTAGATTGTACAAACCGTCCTTTTTGGACTGGGGTTGGTACTCCAATGTGATTAGAGACATATTTCCCATAAAACCATTTCATTCAACTGTGAAAAATTCCCAAAGTTAAAAAAAAAAGAAAAAATACTGGCAAACCTTTTGCTGTACACTCTGGCTCTCCAAGAAATATGAAAAGGTATAATTCCTGCGGCTAGTTTCTGTGTCTGTGCATTTTCTCTTTTTTTCATACCTTTCGGTGTATTAAGCACAGAATGCAAGTTTGTTGGAATTATTAAAATTCCAGAAGGCATCAAAAATGTTTTTCCGACAATCCTCAGGAACCTTCTCAGAACATTTCAAAGGGCATTTAATACAATTGGAAGGAGCAATTGTTTTGGGGGGAACTACATTTCCTTTTGTATTAATATATTCTTGACCTCCCTGCCTGTTTTTTTTTTTTCTGACATTGCACTGCCACTGCTCAGGCTGTCTTGTCCTTTTTTCCCCTCTTTTTGCTTGTCCTTTGACTGCTTCATCACATACCAAAGCATTGACAGAAAATTTTTATTCCTATTTTGTCCTCCACAACTATCTGAAAAAATGGACAACTTGGGCTTGAGTTGGTTGAGGCACCAAAGAACACAAGAGGCAATTTCATTAGATCCTCTCAAAGCCTCTGTCTCAGGCCAAATATACAATGGCCTTGGCCATTCCTGATGTCAAACACTGTTAGGTTATACGTGCTTAGTTTTCTCTTGTAATACAAGCATGATTCGTTCCTTTTTATGGACATTGCAGCTCTTTTTCTAAGTCAAAAACAGCAGCTCATTCAGAGTGATCCCCTTTCAATCCATCTTTCACTTTTGATTTGAACAGTCTGCTGTCCTTTACAAGGCATCTATGCTCATTATATTCATCACTTTCAGTTAATTTTGTATTCTCGTATGCAGTATATGTGTCAGAGCGATCTTTCATCCTTTTATAAAAACTGATGTTGAAATCGTTAAATACGTCCCTGTGTATTACTTCAGAAGTATCCCTCTTTCTTTCGACTGTCTACGTACATATCGTACATCTTTAGGATATTTAAACTGCTTTCCAGATATTCTGTCTTACTGTCTTTTTGGGCATAGAGACTTTTCCAGCCGATGAAAACTGTTGATGTGCTGTTGTACCCTCTCTTTCTCCTCAAGGATTCCTATACTTCTGCCTTTTCTTCTCCTTTCATATTCACACACCCCTAGGTCTGTTAGTTTTCCGATTGCTGTGAAAACTAGTTGTTCAGATATATCAAGCGTGTCTAAGAACATCTTCTTGCAAACTTTGATATCTTTATCGCTGATTTTCAGGTAATATTTGAATGTCCAGTTGCGCTTTTGTTTTGAATCAGAAAGTTTAGCAGTTTTGTTCTGCTCTCTCGGCACAACCTTAGTCAAATATTCTCTTTGCTTTTGGAGACAACCCATTTGCCAAAAACTGGTGAATATTGTTGTTCTCTCTTCATGGGTAATTGCTGACTGACATTTGTTCCTGTAAGCTTCTCCGCAACTGGGTTTTATTTCTCTATTTTCTTCTAGAGTCTCCCACTTTTTTTTCATACTCCTCTCCACAATTTCTCTTTTTCTTTTTCAAACTGATTTTTCATTCGTCAAAATTCCTTTTTCTCTGCCTACTCTCGCGACTTTGAAGTATTGAGAGGAAAATTAATTTCCCCGCTCAAAATGTCTTGCCTCTGACTGTTGGTGTCGTATTGAGTTGCACAGTTGAATACGATGTCTTGAGTCTAAAGTCCAGTTCTTTGGTCACTACTGGTTATGTGGCTTCTGGGTAGCTTCCATGACCAACATCACAGTTTAGCTATGCTTCTTCCCAATGCTGTGCATTTGATGCTTGGGACATAATATCATTAATTTCTTCCATCTTCCCTTGAACTCGAAGTCTTGCCAAAGGAACGTTGAGTCAGAATCATCATCATCAATTTTGTCTTGGGGATGCTCAGGGGTGCTTTGGTGTCTTTTTGATAAAAGTTGAATAAGACAAAGTGGGACATCTTCCTCATCCTCCATTTCCTCAGGAAAAACATATTCATCTTCAAACCATGAACAGACTTCTACAACTTCAATAAGGTAATCATTGAGCATTCAACACATAATGCGAAGTTCGCAATGAATTCTGTGGCATTCATCACGTTATCAAATCTATTTACACATGCACGCCCATCAGATACACAGAGAGCTTGACAGTCTCTGCTGGGAGAGTAGAATACATACACCCCATCCCCTCCTTTGATAATACCAACTGCGTAAGATGAGTGCATGTGTCCAAAAGTCAAGATACATGTATTTTGTACGCTATCTAAATAATCAGATAAATTATCACGGCTTGCACCGTCAAGGCTTAACAAGCCACTTTGTGCTGACATAGTTTTCACAGTAACAGTTTTAGAATTAATATCAATGGACATCCAGCTTGTCCACCCAGTTCATGATATAATCGATGTCTGTTACATTCCATCCTGCTACCCCTAAGACTTGATGGTAGGCCAGTGCAGTCATTGCCATGGCAGTACACTGTTGTCCTGATCCTTGAAAACGGCTGTCCCCTTGGTGAGTGCTGGGTTGGACGTGCTAAACCATTTCAAGTTTATAGCAGGAAACATTTTACAAACACATAAATTGGCGGGCATTGAAAGATACATGCATAGAATGCTGTATGTACATTTCATATTCAAAGTATAGGCATCACATGACTTGTTCTTACTGTTCACTCTCGCTGCCTTATCAGTTAGTTGTTCATTAAAGAAAAAAATCATCTTACACCTTATATTGACTTCTTTGATAGCTTTTGGTATAAATTTGTTCTTATGCCTGATGCTACGATATTTCACGTCATGGTGCCTTGCTCCTGACTTCAGCTGGTCGAATTTTGAGCGGAGAGGGTGGTGTAGTTATTGTAGAACAGAGGAAGACACAATTTTCTTTGATTTCACATAAAGTCATAGAAATAGATGTAATGATATGTTTGTCATCATTACGGGATATGAGATGTGTGGTAGATTTTTGAGCTTCTTTTTGTGGAAGGGGTTACATTTCTCCTCCTCAATCTGTGTTAGGCCCATGTATTGCAATTATCAAGCAGGATGAAATTTTATTTGGGATTTTTGTAGCTTTAATTTTGTCTTTGTTTTGATGTCGCATAAACCTTGATGATTGCATAGACAAGTAAGAGAGAAAGCATTGCACCAGTCACATCACTCATTGTCTATCCATAGAGTTTTAATTAACTAGTTGCTGTTGATCAAATCTTGGCGGGAAACTATTTCAGTCTCTATAAGGGAATGCCAAAATTCATCAGCTCTACTCTGTACAATGGGAAGGGCAGCTCCTAAAATGCAATGTCAACATAATAAATTGATCATTACCTGTATTATTATGATATGATGATAATAATAGGTTGAGGTAAAACATGGCTTTTTGTCATTAAAGCGGAAGATGTTTGAAATTTATGATGTTGGTCACCTCTAAACTATACTTAAATAACACAACAGGCATTTAAAGTTATTGGTGCAATTGCACCTTGTTATGCGTCAGATTTAATGTACCTTTAATAAACCCAAGTCAAGAAATTAAATAGCACCATTAGATCCGCCTCGTTCTGCCGATTCCAGTGATATAAATATCTAAAAAACCCATTTTTTAGACTAATGACTGTATTATTTCTGGACAGCGATTTGTTCCACAAATAGATTTCGTATAGAATATTTCAAACCCCTTTGGTTTTATTTTTCATGTAAGCAACACTGAATCTTGGTCACTTGTTCTTGGGAGAAGTTTTTTTCCTGAGATTAACCCAGAGCCTAGATTTATTTGTCAAAAACAAGTCTTATGGGTTCTTTTATTGTTTTTGATGTGTAAAAATTGATTACAAGCTAATGTAAAATTTATATGAAAAGGTTGAGTTGATTGTATCATTCATTTTACAAGATTTGTCAATCCAGTTTATGCTTGGTAGGTTGATATTTTCAGAAAAAAAAAAAAAATTATTTGCTTTTATTGGGTTTTACTATTAGTGTTAAGGGTTCTTCAAAGATTTGTTGTCTTTTTTTTAAAAATCACTATTTGGTGGCCTGTAAATTGCTCATCTAATATTCCTTTTGAATTTGTTTTTACTTTCAATTTAAAGACTTTTCCCCTAAGCACATGCAAAGCATCATATTTGGCAGATTAATGCTTTCAATTTTTCAAGGATACATGCTGATTTGGTTTTGCATTTCAGTTTGTTTTTGAATTAAGTGAAAAAAATTCTTAGCCTTGTCAAGTACAAGAGATTAAAGATACAAAAGGCATTTTACGTCCACCATTGCACAGCCCATTTACTGAAGACTGTTACTCAAAGATCAATCATCCTCTTTTCTTGTTAGGCTACTAACCACAACAGTCTATGGGGAAACGTAGCTCTTTAGCTGTTCCTCTCAGCAGGCGATGTCAAACCAGTTGGTTTTTTTTAGGCTGATGGTTTTCTAAACACTGGAGATTTAAGGTAGCATTGCCATACTTAAAACAGATTTCACTTTACAATTATTCACTCACGATAGAGTATGGAGAACATTTATGTTTTTTTATAAGTCTTAATTTCTGTAAGACCGAGTAAACCATATGGGAAGAAATCCTACAATCAAGTTTGCATTCAGGAAATTAAAACCTTTGCAATTGACAATGTAATGTTTTTGGGAGGAATTACCAAACTCTTGAGATCATTCAGCATATTGCAACATGTACCAGTACCAGATCCTCAGACTCATGAGTGCCGTTTGCTAGACATCAAGTTGAAGGGTTCACATTTGTGTATAACAATGCATCTGCACACAAGACCTCTATACTATTACACATTAATTCCTACAAGAAGGAAGCCTAAGAATGTTTAACCATTCGCTCGCAATCAAAATAAAAAATTATGATATGGTCTGAACCACTCCTCCATGCGTATCCTGATCAAACGCTAAACTTGTTCCAACTGGAAATGCTCTTCTTTAAGAAAAATATTCGGCAGCAAATGGTCCATTCATATGCCTTATTGATGTGGATCTTTTCTTGCAGCAAGAGGCTGTCACAGGTGTTCAATGTGATCCCCTTATCACTGTAAATAATCCTACCTGAATAGATTGTCCATGTAAGCCGCTGTGAGTGCGACAAGAATGAAAAGTTTATTGTGATAATTAAGCATAGTGGAACATGTAGCAGATTCCTCAACCTCATGTTGTGCCAATTGCATGATATCAGTTTGAAGGGTCGCTGTTTATGAATGACTACACATCTGCACACCAACCCTTTATTGCTCACCAATGCCTTCAAAGACAAAGCATTTTTATCTTAACCATTTGCCTGCCAAATTTCCAAGTCTAAATCCAAGTAAACAGATATGATGTGGTCTGAACTCCCTCCATGCTCCTCCTGATCAAGCATGTGTGAAACCGTTCCAAATGAAAATGCTCTTACAGAAGAATTCCGTGACATTCAGGTGTTTTCTATGCATCATTATGTTTGAGGTGGTGACCTGTGTTACAAACCTTATGTGCAATGTGATCCACTCATTACTGAAAGTAGACTTACCACAATAACGTGGCCATGTAATCCACTGTGTCTTGTGATGATTACTTAAGTAAATTCTCTGATAACTTTTAATCATTAGGATCGACATGAGGTGAAATGTAGATAAAACAAACCACCACCAAGTTATTTTGAAAAACCATAATTGTTGTTACAATAAGCCCTGTTTCTTACTTTCTTCTTCATCCTCGCCCACTTCATTTTCTTCTTCCTCTCTTCTACCTTGACATCACCTCCCTAGACATTAGCGTGCGACAGCCGTTCACTTGATGTGCAGTCTGGTGCATTTCCCCAGCACTCACATCACAAACCACATGCCCCCCTGATCTTAAGATCAACAAGAGACATAATTGGCCATCCACATGGGTGGCCATCTGTCTCTGCGAGTTTTATGCTCTTTACTGTAAGAGTGGTGATAGGGATAGTTATAGGAGCAGTGAAACAATGTCAATGGTTTAAGTATAATCATTGAACAGTTATGGAAGTAGCAATACAATACTGACTTCTTTCGAGAAAACTGAAAAAATTGGATGAGAGGTAGACTGGGATGTTAAGCAGGCAGTATGGTTAGAAAAGAGTGGACGGTTAAATCCATGAAATTCCAGATATGAATTGTTTTATATGGTGTCATGGAAAAAAAACAATTAGTTATTACTGTTAGCTATCGCTGCTTTATCATCCCAAGGTGATTTGCCCATTGTCAGATCTGATGGACTGAAATTTGCTTTAATCCTATCAATCACAATAACTGGGATTGATATCCTGAAAGAAGAAAAAGTAGTCTTAGTAGTAGCAGCAGAGCAACAATAGCAGCCGGAGCAGCAGCAGCAATAGTTATAATAGTGATAGTAGCAGATGTAATGCTAGCTGGGGTAGAAGAAGAGAAAGGATTTCTAAATTTATTTCTTGTGAGCCTATGGCCACTGATCACATACAAACACACCCATACAAATATTGAAGATGTTTTCTATTTGTTATTGTTTTGATTTTAGAAATACTTTAATATAAAATGGGCATTGAGCACCTCATTAAAAAAAAAAAAAATCAAATTTGAAGGCATTAAATACATAATTTATGGTACAGAGATGGTGAATGAAGCAATTTAGATTTTATGTACAGAGAATTATAACTAATTACATTGTAATATCTAAAATATAGATGAACAAAGCTAATTGCTGCAAATTAAAAGAACTGGCTGTAACACACTGATTTTGTAAACAATGTCTGAGTGCCATGTTTTTTATTTACATCTTCATAATGTACCTGGGAGGAATTCATCTACCAATCGTTAAATGTGTGGGTTTTGTTTGTTTGTTTGTTTATTCTTGTCATTTTGTAAACTGAAAATAAAATGAAAGAATGAATAAATGGAATTTACGAGCAAAACAACCCTTTCTTTCCTTTATTCCCTTCCCCCCAAAAAATTATAAAGGGAAAGCCTCCAAAAACAATCCGCCTCCAAACACACACAATAACAAAAACATGCCAGAATGTGTAAATGTGGGATTTGACAAATGTCATAAAGTGAAAATTAACTTGTTTGTTTATTTGTTCCTTTTATTTTGTTTGCTTTTTTATGTATGGAATTTATATAAGATGTATGTTTCATAGAAATAAACATAAACATTGCCTTTTTTCATAGTCATCTATAGTACACATATGTAGTTGCTACATGGGTTAATTGATCCTTTACTCAAAATGCATTGGCAGAAAATGATATGATGATATTTTGTAATGTGAAGTGAGAAGTTTTCTTTCTTAGGGCACAAAATGTATTGAATTTTAAACTTGAAATGGGAATGGATACAGTGGCATTTGCTTAAGATAAACTCAATTAAGATTAAATATTTTTTTATGATAAACCATACATGTACATGTATAAGTCTTGGAAATGAGAAAAATAAATCTTGCTTAATCTAAACTCCTTGATCAGCGCAAAGGAGATTATCTTAAGTGGACTCCACTGTAGATCCTTTAAAATCCGAACAAACTTTTCATATGTCACAAACCATTTCTCAAATTCCATTTCTTGAATATATTTGGAGCACCTTGTGAGATTGTGTTTCTCTAGCAGGATCTAGCCCATAACCTCAAGTCATTGGTGCAGTGTCATTAGGCAAGGTACTTTACTCTTCTTACCCTCTCAACTCAGGTGTGAATAAGTACTTGGCTGTCGGCAGCCAAAGATCTTGTAGAATTGTTACTTCAAAATGCTTAGCAGATTTTTTTCATTGCATTCTCTCCAGTGAGTATTGAGAAGGTGCCTGCTGGAGGGATAACTGATACACAGTCTGTGAGCCGACAGTTGTGCCTGAAAAAGGACTATTAATCTTATCATTGACTTCATCTTACTGTTATGAAAAATTATGAATGCAAGTTTTGAATGTTGTCATGAAATCAAGACCAATGGCAATCATTACTTTTTAATTACTTCTATAATGGATTTCTCCACATGGATTTCTCATTTATAGGATGTATTTCAGTATTATGGGAGGGATACAAGAGACAGATCTTAAAATGTGATAAAGTACTTTGATAAAGTATCTTTTTGAAAGAATACAGGTGACTCTGAAACACTAAGACATCTACTTCCGTGATGGATTCTCAATAAGATAGACATCAACTCCTTTTCTGCGTCATCATAGTGGTATTAATTTCCATGATTTGAATCATCCATAATATTTCATGAAATTTCACTGGTTGTATAATTCATTGATTTTTAAATCCATATTGTTGATTTTGGGTGAGAAGTGGAGAAAGGGATAGGGGAGGAAAGTGGGGAGGAGATCCAGGACAATCATATCATTGAAAGATTTGCTGCCATATTTTGATAATTGAGATACATTAGTTATACAAAAACAAAAACAAAAGTTACATGTGCCTCGTCATTATCTTTTCATGTCAATATTTAAAACAGGCCTACCCCTACATACAGTGCACATTACTTCTAATGGGCCCTTGGTATTCATCTCTTGGTTCTGTTAAAATTAACCTCTTCTTACCCTTATTACAGTATCAAATAATATATAGGACTTATCAACAAGGAAGATACATTTAAGGATTTGCACAAACCTGCAAATATCTGCCTCACAATTCTTTAGAGTTTTCAAATATAAACCTCAGCAAAGTGAAAAGGTACATCCCTCTTCACCTCAACACCCCCCATCCCCCTAAAATAAATGAATTAAAAAATTCAAAAAGTAAACAAAACAATAAGTCCCCCTCCCCTCAACAATCCACCAACCCACAACAAAAAAAGAACAAACATTGAAACATGAACAAAATCCCCAACATGTTCAATTGTACAGGCCGAAAGAGCTGTTACTTAAAGGTCAAAAAAGACCAAGTGAGGTGAAGAAATGCATATTAGATAATTGTTTCATTAAGGTTATTTTTATCACTCTTAACATCAAGACTGCAAACTCAAGGACATTAAATTGGTGTACCAGCAATTTTAACACTGCATGATCATTAGTATAAATTCATCAGAGGTAAGAATCAAATTTCTTTCTCAGTCTTAATAAAAGATTGGGATGTGATGAGTAGTTTTAATCATCTTGTCTTGTGGAAAAAAAAGTATGTGCATCAGTTTATGAATACAGGACCATGAATGTGTGATATGCATAACAAAATGCATATAAGAAGAGGGAAATAAAACGCAGCCTAGATTTAAAATCTTTCTATGATAATGGCGAAATTGCAGAGGGAAGGAATTATAATTAACAAATTCAGTTTGATTTAGCTAGCTGATAATAAGTGAATCAGTATTGTATATGTATACAAGAATAATTTATGCAACATACATTTTAAAGCATTCAGTTCCAATCATTGATTTTGATGAAAATGCCCAAGATTTCTTTGACTTTGATGAAATGAGAGACAATTTCACATGTATTTGTTACTTAAAATTTGTATGGTTGAAATAAGAAAAGTGAAAATGGTATGACTGTGAAAATATCTATTTTTTTTACATGTTTTTTGTGTTGCATGGACAATAAAATTTGTATGACATTTTCATATTTGTATTTTTCCCCTTCCTTTGATGTTTATCCTTTATGCCTTTGTTATTTTTTCGTTTTGCTGCATGTATATTTATTTTCCTGAATGCATATTTTGATTTTGATGTATTGGAAAGGTGGGAGAGATCCTTTAACAATTTTGTTCTACATCGCATGACCTTGGGGACAGTGGCCATATAAAAAACTACAATTTCTTCTTTTTCTTTTTTCTAAAACATAAAAAAAGCAATACAAAAAGAAAAAAGTTCCTTAATACACGTATATAATAAGCGAATGGAATTCATACATAGAGGTCCTTTCACTTTATTAAGAATTAGGGGTTCTGGTTAAAGCTGACCTTTGTTTGAATAGAGTCTTGAAATATGCAATGGTGAGATGTATATTATTGTAGTGGGATTTCTGAAGCGTGATATAATGGATATCTCTCTGTGTACCTATGTGTGTGAGAGTGTCTTTTTGTCTCTTTCTCTTTCATTGTCTCTGACTGTCTGTCTGTCTGTCTGTCTGTTTGTCTGTCTGTCTGTCTGTCTGTCTGTC
>JAOWAY010047900.1:0-11862 GCA_028565895.1 Goniobranchus geometricus
AGGCCTATATGCGAGCGATGGAGAATGGCTGCGCCAACCTTTGCTTCTTTTTTGAAAGAGTAGACTCCCTTAGAGGTTGTCGTTTTCGAATTTCGCATTTTTACCAAAGTTCCGGCAATCATTGCCGGAAAGTCGGCTTCTATTGCCGGCAGTCACCAGGCGGAAATTGGGCGGAATTTCGAGTCGGCGTTAAGCCGGTAACCAACTCTCGCATTCAAATTGAGTATTTAAAGCACTGTTTACGGGGAATTTTCCCCATTTTACAATTGCCGGAATTCAGGCAATTGCCTGAAAACATCCAGGTCTAGCTATTAGCTTTCACCAATTTAAACATTGCACATTTCAATTTATTCTTGTAAATCCATTTCTTTATTATTGCTCAAACTTGAAAACAAACCTGCTTCATGATTTCCACTTGTGGTGGGCAGAACATTTTCATTTGCAGATAATGAGACAAAGAAAGTAAATGGCACCAACCAAAGACAGATTGTAAAATATGCCAAAACCTGAGGGCGAAACATGGAAAAAAATTAAGCTTTTTCACTACCAGCAAAAGCAGCGCTTTATCTGCAAAACCAAGATGAACAGTGCCAGTGAAATATGTGCAATCCCTCCATCTTTTTCAACCCACTGTCCAGTTGATTGCAATAGTAAATGCAATTTCTGAGAAATTTCCTCTCACACTGCATCTGTATTCAAACAACATCCTTCAAATCAGTTTTTAAACAATCTCCATTGTGGCTTTCCTCCCGCAATCTACTTTAGTCTATGGCACTGTTTACCAGTATAGTCTGCATGTCTTATCTTCTTGTGATCAAACCTATGTAAGCTAATTATTGTTTCCCTTGACATTTCCAATGGCCAAAGCCCACAAAGTGTGAATTCCCCTTTTTTTTCTTCCTTTTTGAAAAAAATTCTTCTTTCTTTGCTACTCTGAGGGTCCAGCGTGAGGCTCCCATTTATTTTTGTCATTGTTTTGGCATATAACATCTTGACGGTGATACTGCTATATCTACAACCTACAGTAAATACGAGATTTAGATTTCATCAAATGAAATCTCAGTCCAGTGTAAGTAGTATGTATACTTGAGGCATCACTGTGAAGCATTCTTTTGGTCCACAGGAATTTTGCTCAATAAGTAAAACATCACAATCAACTTAGAAGTGAGCATGACTATTTCACAAGTAGAGAACAGCTTACCATATTATTCAATTCATTTTGCCAATCAACGAGGAACTCTGAAGTTCAGTAACAGCTAATGTTAAGAAATAATCCACTACAATGGAGAAATTAATTTATCTCACTACTTTATGCGTCCAGTATTTTCTTTGCCTTTTAGATTCTCTTTCTTAGCATCTCACTCACTCCCCTCTGGAATTCTTAAAATAGTCACATAATGATTCATGATTACAAAAAAACAATATTTCTATGTGCAGAGGAAAAATATAAGTATATGACAAAGACTTTACAGATGTATCATCGTTTTTAAAACTCTATAATAAAAATGGGTAAAAGTGAATCTGAAATTTACCTTTTTTTAAAATCCGAGCTTTGAAGCTGTAAATTTAACACATGTCCTTTTTTCACATAATGACATGTGACATATTAATTTTAAAATGTAGCAGGAGCTTAATTAACAGGACCAGTCCCTTTTCTTGTGTCAGGAGATTCTGTGCTCCACTAATCACAAGAATTCAGTCGAATTCATGTCTGCATCAAATCTTTTTTTTTGTCGTAATTTTAGTCCAGCATTTTATCTCAGAGAAAAATTACACAAAAATGCCAGGTAACAATTAAAAAAAAATTATTGTGTTGACATTTCTGAAGAAAAAAAATTAAAGCTTATATAAAAATCATATTTAAAATCAATTTTCTATGATTACGCATGGCAATGACTCACCTCTGCAAATGGATACCAATTACTTGAGAAGAAAGAAAATGCCAAGTAATGGTTGAGAAATACTAAAGCTAGAAAGGAAAGAGTAAAAAAAAATCTTTGTTAATTTAAGCATATCAAAACGTTATATAATTATAAGAAATCTTTAACACAAATTTTTGTTTATTTAAAATGGACAAAATAATCTTTAATCAAATGGAAGTCGTCATCTTCTTCATGATGATATTGTGCCCCTTTAGCCCTCAGTTCCTATATTCAGCAGGCAAAATTCCCTTTTGCACATGTTCTATGAACATTTGAATAGCTGGTATAATTTCTCCGATGATTCTAGAATTTCTGACCATTGTATGCATATTTCTCAATTTGGGTTGGGAAAGGGCACAACTGCAGAAAGTAGGTAAATCCATTTTTTAAAGCATGTTCTCTTGTCTGCCTTGCACTGGATTTCATACAGTCTGTAGTTTAAATTTTTCCCTTTAATTATCATTCTTACATCTCTGTTCTTTCATAGATTCTAGGCAAAACTGTCCAGGGAATGGGAGGAAACATCTTATGAATATTTGGCCTAAATTAAATGGGTGGGCAATCAGGTATGAAATACAAGAGCTACACAAAATTACCCTTAACCTATTGATCTATAAACTATTACTATAGGCCTTTAAAGGATGGCAGAAGGTTTAAAATATGGCACATTTCTTTTAAAAAGGGTAAAAATGAAAAAAACTGTGTTTCTTTGATTTCGATGACAAATCAAATTCAAATGACAGTCTTTGTTTCTTGTGGTGTTGGGTTTTGTTTTTGCTTTTGTTTTTTTATTGTAGTTTCCTTGAAAATTAATATCCTTCTAAAAATGTTTCAGGAAAGGCATACATGTAACATAAATTACATGATGCAGTGTGAACCATTACATGATATTGTACCGCATATCACCATTGGACCAAACAATCGCTGACCTACTCAACGAGGTATTGCAAATGCACGAGTACCTTGAGATTATTGAAGGTGTCCTTATAGCGAGCCAAACACTTAGAGAAAAGAAAGGCCCACCAACAATCTAAGGCCTATTATTCTTCTCAAAACAATACAACAAACCCTTTCCATCATTACATTGAAAAGTATAAGATCTAAAATAAAGAAATATCTGCCTCAACGTCAGAGTGGTTTCCGTCCAGAGAGAAGCATAGCAGATGTAGTGTGGGCATAAGTGGCTGGCAGCAAAAACAGTTGTTGAAGATTTCGACATAAAGATCTCAGGTCTTAGACATGCCTTCAACCTTTGACACCATCGATAGAGAAAACTTCTCGACATTTTGACACCAAGCATAGAGAAAGATGAAATAAGAATTTTGCGCCTCCTACTCAGCAACACATTAATAAACACCTAAATTAAGAGCAGTTAACAACAAACCAATTCAAACGGGATGTAGGAACACCACAAAGTGACTCCCTCAGCCCAGTGTTATTTACTATATATTTAGAACATGCAAGGAAAGAAGTTGGAACAACTTTGCCCCAAGCCCAGACTCAATGCAAAAAAGAATGCCAAATGTAGTTGCATACGCTGATGTTATTGGATTTAAAGATGCAAATATAAATGAAATTCAAAAGATCCTCAAAAACCACGACCTAAAAGTCCATGCAGATAAAACAGAATATACATCAATCTCAACAACCAAAACTGATTGGAGACAAACGACAATAGCAATAATAGCATCTCTTGTTGTTCGTTCTAAACAAGTTAAACAATATCTGGTTGAAAGGAAATAATATCATAAAAGCATTGAAAAAAACATTTTTATAAATCACGGATCAAATCTATTTTGATTTATAACCGTAGCACTTGGGTACTAACACAAACTGCAGATGAGAAACTTTTACTTCCACAGGAATTACTCAGAAAATCCCTTAACATCAGATATCCTGTAAAAATTACAAATAAGTCTCTGTATAAAATGTGTGGTGAGAAACCATTATCAATGCAAATCCTAGAGTCCAGATGGTACCTCTTTTGTCCTTAGAAGAGATAGGGACATACCACAAGGAAGGCAACCAGAGCATACTTCATCCAGGCAGGAAACAAATTTAGAGGAAAGCCATCAATAATATTGCCAGTTGTATTAAACAGAGACTTATCTCGACTTCAATAACCATCAAAAACAAAAGAAGATCTGGAGAATATAACATCCTCTGCACAGAAGACGGAAAATATGAAAATGGCCAAGATCAGAGAAGCAGACGAGGCCTTACAGTCTAAGAACTGGGATGCAACATGGCATGAAGTCAGTATGAACAAATCTTCCTCCTAGAGATTTTCAATGCAACTTAATCCCCCCCACCCCCAACAGCCACATTATAACTATGGTTTGATGGTGTCAAGCTAATGCACTGTCAGACTGAAGAATGAAAGTGGCTCTCTTGCTCAGGTATCATGGCCTTATGCAGGCGCACCGTATATTTCAAAAGAACAAGTGATTCACAGTAATGAGCAAACTTCATAAACTGTCCATTGGGTAAATTTAGCAGATCACATCCATAGTCCTGCTATATAAGTTTTTCATGCTACCAAAAACATATTCAAGAATGGGATTGAATCTCAAAACACAGCAGTTTTGCCTTTCATTTTGTCTTGTATTAAAGAAACTCAAAAGACTGTTGGATCACTTTTAAGAAGACAAAAAAATGATATACAATGCATATTAAAAAGACAAAAACTGCTCCAATATTGATAACAAATATTTTGCAATTCTGTCTCCAAATCTCTCACAAATTTCAGTAGATAATTTCCAATATATATGTAATGCTATTTTGAAATTTTGTCAAGGTTTAATTATTACTTTTAAAGACATATCAGAGAGTGAAAAGTGAAGAAGTTAGTACAGATTTTACTATCCAGTGCACAACAGCTGAGCATTTTTGTCCAACTTTTATCTATCTAGTCAACCTTTCTAATCCAACCTTATTTTGTAGATCTAAGTTTAACAGACAAAACTCAACCAAGTCTTTTGCTTCCTGTAGTGTTTTTTTCCCAAAGATTGTTTTTTTCTTACCTTCAATGTAATAATCATATGTTAAAATTCTTGTATCATTGGATCAAATACCAACAAGAGCAGACCAAAAGTTCAAGTCAAAGTAAACTCTTATTATCAATGGTACATCAGATGAGCATTTGCACAGACCAGATCACTATTCCCTATCACTGACATTTTGTTTAAAGGACTTAGAATATGATTACTTACCAACAGCTGAAATGAAGGATGGAGAGGAGACAAAAAAGTAAGGAAAACTCTGAAGAATGAAAAAATGAGACACACAACTAGCAAAACCTCCAGCCACCATCAGCAAAGTGAAGTCTTCAAACAAGAATATGCCCAAATACACAAATGTTGTAGCCTGGAGCGAAAAGAAGAAAATAATATTTCTTTAAAAATCAATAACAGATTTTAACACTAGGTAAAATGCTGGAGTCAAGAAAAGAAGATTCTAAATGCAGGTCCTTCTCTAATACTTTGAATTCTATAGTACAAGCTGCATGCTGTAAATTGTATACCAAAAATACATTTTATAGCTCAACTCAAAGTATTCCGGCACTCCTCATTACATACATCTTTGAATGGAGGCAAAAACAAAATGACTTTAGGTTCTGATCCTGAACTAAGTTTGAGTTAAATATCATATGCAATGTCTAGAAAAATTATCAGAAAGAGAAACATATGCTCCCTTTTTTCAGAGTTTTCATTATTTAAAAAAAAAGAGAGAGAACTTTACTCAATCTAAAAGCAGTTCTATAGTGCAATCAAGGATCCCTCTTTTAGACTTTTCACCACAGTCATGACATAAAGATACATGAGTATAAATTTAGATTGAGACCTTCTTTAAACAAGGTTATTTCTATCAAAGCTACCAAAAGCTTTGACCAACGTTCATTGAGATGCATACACATAAAACTCTAAGCATTAAGAACATTGTATATAAAATTACTGAAAGAATTCAACGCAGAACTCAGGCTTCTTCAGCATGAGAACTAAATCTAACTGAGAAATTGAAACATGCTCAGACACTCCAGTGAAGTTTTAATATTTTCATCTTTAAAAAAACCTTGCATGAAATCTTGAAACCATTAAAAAGATGTCTTTATCACATTTGGTCTTCAAAGTGTAAGCTGAAATAGAAGACACAAAAGCTTAGATTCTAATATTCAAACAAAAACAAAAATCATTTTGTAGAAAGATTGTTAAATTTATGTTTCGCAATATACTTACAATAATAAGATAACCGATGAGCTTTTTTGTCATTACTGTGTATTCCTCAACCAATTCTGCCAGATAGTATAATCCTGCAGCTGGAAGGAGAAAACATAGAATGTACTTTAAAACACTCCTTGATTTAACCCTTAAACCTTGGGGATGGTAAAAATGCAGTACCCCTATGATGCTAACTGATGCGAGCAGAACTGCATTTTTACGCCCCATCTTCTAGCCTTAGACCTCTACGCTACCTGCGGGGACTGCAATTTTACGAACTGGTCTGCCAATGCGGGTAATGCAATAATTTCTTAACTATTGTGTTCGCTTTGACTTAGACAAGTGTATCTACCTCTCTTATTATATTATGATGATATGTAGATTCATTTTTTAATTATTGTCATCCTTATATTTTAATGCAGTTTAAAAGAAACAACTGAAAAGTGGGCATGACAAGCAAAGCAGCAAGAGCAGAAAAAGGAGCACACGAAGTAGCCTAATGGGAAAATCTTTTGTTCCTCTACTAAGTACTATCAACTAATGACTGATCTCATCGTTCTTACAGTGTTTATGAGCTCTTACCCTTTTCCCATCACCCCCACCTTCACTATCCTCTCCTTGCCACTATTGATCAGAGGCCACATGTTCCACCAGATTTGGCACCTCCATGCGAAAAGCTGTTCTCCTATCCTATCTTGTTGTGTCGGCCCTCCACACAACTTCCTATATTTAGCCCAGGGCTCTCCTACGCATCTCAACCACCCAACAAGACCATTCCACCTATTTCCTCTTTCTACCCCTCTTTCTGACCAATAGGCCCCTTTTGTGTCCCTCCTTCCTCCCAACACATGGTTTCAAAGCCATGCAAGTCATGAGCTTTTCCTTTGTCTTCACATGTCATTCCTATTCTTATACACATGTGAATGTACATACAATGGGAAATCAGTTTTTCTTGTTTCCGATTTCCTTCTGTGATCTTCTCCTTGCGGCTCAACACTGATATGCGAAAAAATGGTAGAAATTATGCAGAGTGATGTCAATCTAGTGATAATGCCCCTGATTGGTCATTCGAGTTCGTACTAAAGAGAGAAAAGCGCTTGCACAGCACGAGGGTTAAAATAAATGTTAATGCAAATTCATTAAGCTATATGTGATTGAGGAAGATGTACTTGGCCTACCATTACTGATTTGATTTGTTTATTTTCTTTAATTCATTTCAACAAACTGTTACTTTGATTTTATTGGTGTTGCATTAATCCAAATATGAAAATTCATCTCAATATAATGGTTAAAATTTTATATCGGACTCAGCACTAAAAGAGATGTTTATAAGCCACTGAAACACTGTGGATGAGTTTAACTTAAATTTGTCTGAGTTTCTAAACTTTCCCCTGTCTGTGCATAGTAAGTTATCATATGTTCACACTTTGCTATAAAATCCAGACTTCAAAAAGATCTACTTAATCTCACTCATTCATAAAGTATATGAATAAAATCCAGTCCCTTCTCAATAAGTCATATAGACCTAATACTGTGCTGTAAAATAACCTAATAAAATGCTTTCATCTCACCCCTGGACAGTCTCTCCCCACTTTTCCCTATTCAGTCAAGCTCGTAACCTTTCTCCCAAGCATTGACATGCCTCAAGTGCTACCTACTGGCATAATTATTGACTGATGCAATGTGTATGTTCACATTTGTGACGGAATGGTATATGAAGGAGCAAGCTGATACAACGTTCATCTTTCATAAGAAATGCTGTGCTCGCTTTTTTTTTTTTTTAACTTAGTGAAATACAATGACTTGGCTTTTTTTCCCCCGACCAATTTCCTGAAATTTTAAACCCAGAAGAGCTCTTTGTTAAATTCCCGACCTTTTGTCCGTCTCTCAAATTCTAGAGCTTTTCCAGACCCTATGGGAACCCTGTCATAAGAAATTTAATGTTGATTCTGTTTAAGGACAAACATCATATACCATACATTATTTTTATACATGTCTCAGTTGCCATGAAGGCAACACTTTCTTTTTAAACTGGCATCAAGCCCATTTAAGTATCAATATAATATAATTTTTCTTACATCTTGTTTTGGCCATACTTTGTCCTATGCTTTTCTTAAAGTAAACATTAACTCATTAATACTATAATGGAACAACCAACCGAGATCAATGTAAAGAACCTAAATGAACTTTATCCATTTTATGTTTAAAGGAACACATCTAATAGAATGAAGAATGATGATTTCCTTGTTCTCTTCCATCTTCATTTAAAACAAGATTTGAATGACAAACATCTATTATTTCATTTATCTCGTGAGTCTATAAAATGCTTGTGTTCTATACCATTATATTCCTGCCTTTTAATCTGCATATTGTAAAAACTAATATTATCAACTTAGCTGTAAAGTGCATATCTTCATCTTAATGAGTCTGTTAATGTTGATCGCATACAAAACTGCACATTATCATATTGATTGTGATATATATATCTTGAGATTTATATTCTTTTCTTTTAATATGCCGAATTGAGATTTTGCGGGTAGCATGTACAAAGAGTCAAGTAAAGATAGTATAAACAAAGAAATTAAACCAGATATTCAATATTACATGTTTAAATTACACGCTGATAAAAAAAAAAAAAAGTGAAAATTTGCTGTTGATAGATTATGGCAGTAATGGAAGAAGGAAGAAGGAAAAAGCCGAAATCAATCAAGTAATGCCCACACACTAGTAACCGCAGGCGACACCTGGGAAACATGATCCGTATCTATAGGTGCATGACCTACCAGCCCAACCTATGATTTCAAAAAGTCATGCGCTGTGATCTACCTTCTATCTTTCAAAACTCATACTCAAACAGATATACATATACATATAGCCTTTGAACGAAGACGGGCAAGGTTGAAAAGCCTTCCGTCACTCCGAGTGTGAAGAAAAATGCCGTGCCGCGACTCCTGGAAGGCATAGTGCAGAAGCAAGGAGAAGAAGATACCGAACAGAGTTGGTGCCAGGACACATCCCTGTTTCACACCGCTCTTGATTGGGAAGGGAGATGAAGATGATCCATCATATTGGATTGTTCCTGTCATGTCTTCATGAAATGAAATAATCATCTGCAGGAGTTTTGGGGGGCATCCAATTTTAGGCAAAAGGGCGAAAAGGCCACTCCGGCTCACTACTTATACGGGAGTTGCTGTTTGCAGATAATGCCGCCCTAACTGCTCACTCTGAGGAGGCCCTCCAATGACTCATAAATTGTTTTGCAGACTCATGCACCGAATTTGACCCTACATAAGCCTAAAAAAGACTAACATCATGGCCCAGAATGTCAGCACTGCCCCTGAGATAAGCATTGGGGACCACGTCCTAGATGTGGTGGACCACTTCGCCTACCTTGGTTTAACCATCACAAGCAATATTTCCCTAGACGCTGACCTCATTGCGAGGATAGGTAAAGCATCCACCGCTATGGCGCGGCTGACTAAGAAGGTGTGGGAAAATGACATGCTCACCATCAACACTAAGATGAAGGTGTACCAGGCATGCATGCTGAGCACTCTTCTGTATGGCAGCGAGGCCTGGACATCCTACAAGCACCAGGAACGAAAACTGAACTCTTTCCACATGCGCTGCCTTAAACGACTCCTTGGCATAAAATGTCAGGACCACATCACAAACACAACTGACCTGTCCTGAGCCGGCATGCCAAGTATGTTTGCCATGCTCACCCAGAGACGCCTACGCTGTCTTGGTCATGTATGCAGGATGGATGATGGTCACATCGCATTGGGCATCCTTTACAGCGAACTTGCTGCAGGAGAACGGGCAACAGGGCGGCCCACCTTGCGCTATAAGGACGTCTGCAAGCGTGACCTAAAGACGTGTGAGATTAGTCCAGCTGACCTAGAAAAAGTGACATCTGACTGCACAGGCTGGTGGTCCACTGTGAAGGCTGGTGTCAAACTAGCCGAGGAGAGGAGGGAGATCCATTTAGAAGACAGGAAAATGCGTCAGTTGCAAAGGCTCCAGTCTCTCCCTTCCCCCCGTGAAACGAACCACACCTGCATCAAGTGCCAGCGGACATGTGGATCCAGAATTGGTCTCCACAGCCACAGTCGGCGCTGCAACTCCACCCAAGACTGGCCAACAGTGCAAACTCCATTGTAAGTTAATGCTAAAATAGTGCCAATATTTGAGTATCATATGTATCTCTGTCCATTAACTCTTTGAATGCCAATCGACAATACATCGTCAATATAGTTTTCCGCGTTTGTGCCAATCGACGATACATCGTCGATAGGATATGTATAGTTCAGCCTCACATTTTCGTTCCTTTTGTGTTTACAAGAAACTTATGACTAATCCTTTAAGAAGGATAATTCTGAGCAACAAATTTCCGTCTATTTGAGGCGTCTGTCGATAGTTTTCATTGAGTTTTACTCCGTTTTCACTTACTGGTACCTGGGGCATAGGTTCCTTTCTAAAATAGTCTGGCACAAACGTGGAAACCCCCCTTGGCATTGAAAGAGTTAAGAAAAAAAAAATGTTCTATTTGTAGATGTTGTATAGGTAGTGGCTGCTGGAAGGAACTGGAAATTTGCACTTATGATATTGTTTTGTCTGTTCGTTTCAAAGAGATACACTTTTTGAGGCCCTTCTTGGCATGAAAAACAATTCCTTCTTTGTATAAGATATGATTATAACTATCATCAATATTATCAACAACATTATTTGTCAAAATTGTCATTATTATTATGATTATTATTATTATGATTATTATTATCTATCGTTATTATTGTTGTTGTTAAAATCATTCTATTATTATTATTAGTGTTATCATTATACTATTATTATTATTATTATTTTTATCATTACAATCATCACTTTTATATTAGCATCAATTTCTTCATTACATGGATGGGGAATGCATGTTTAATATGAAGCCATGTGTGCATGAGTATTACCATTGCCTTGCAAGTGCAAGTGTCTTTCAACACCTCTATGTTTTGCGTTTTGTTTTACTTTTCGAGGAGCATTATCAACATAAAACGAATTGCCTTTTCCTGTTCAACTTTATAAAGATTATTATTATTATCATTAAGTGGACATAACTGTGATATGAATAGAATATAATCATTTATTCTTGTACAGTGTGAAAATCAGAGAATACCTTTAAACGAGAAAGATAGCCTCTGATTTTGTTGACGTTTGTGTTTTTTTAACAATCAATTTATAATTTTTCTATTTGAAACCAAACCCATGATTTTGTCGCTCTCCTTAACACATAATATAAGAATGTAGGAAACTCAAGATTTGTAGGCTATTTGTTTGCTTCAGCCATTCTTAAGTATCTAAAAAGGCCCATTATGTCATACTGCATCATTACTTATTTGAAAGACATCAAAAACGCAAAGTCACCTCGGTCAAAGAATGTGGGCAACCAAGCCCACATATGCTTTATCTTTATCTCTAATTTACGAGCTTGTTTAATGCAGAGGCCTTACAACCTGACAACTGACAACTCTCCCATTGGTTTTCTGCATTGAAGTCACCAATTTAGACCCAGAACTCTTTTTATTTAAAAAGCTATCAGACGTCTATATCCCCCACAGCAGGCCTATCCGCTTATGGATTCGTGAAACGTAGTGACAATAGTGACCGGATGATCCGGTTACCCTCGCGCTATCGTCAATAGTCACCGGATGGAAAAGAACTCTCTTGTCCTC
>JAOWAY010048011.1:0-11860 GCA_028565895.1 Goniobranchus geometricus
CATACATACATACATACATACATACATACATACATACATACATACATACATACATACATACATACATACACATACACACATACATACATACATACATACACACACACATGCCCGACCGACAGCATTAGGTATCTGACCCACACATCCTAATCTAAAAAATATATCACCTAACAAACTCGTTTTAATATTACAAAAATATCACAGATTTTCAAGATAGGCTTAGACAATCGGATGTTTCTTTTTATCGCGTCTTCCCTTATTATCTATTTGTCCTTAAGTTGTTCAAGACAACATTGGACAGCTGTTTTTTGTCTTCCATGCAATGTCTTCCGCACTGCTACTAAGGAACCAACTTTCTTTGTAGTTTTCCAACACATCTTACGTCTACTGACTCTATATACAGTTCTTGATAGCAAACTTTCATTTGAAGAACATGTAGAATATACTTTGAAAAAGGCAAACCAGAGGATGTCTTTCTTGATAGCAAACTTTCATTTAAAGAACATGTATTTAACTTTGAAAAAGGCAAACCAGAGGATGTCTTTCTTGATGGCAAACTTTCATTTAAAGAACATGTTGAATATACTTTGAAAAAGGCAAACCAGAGGATGTATTTTATCAGAAAGCTAAAACAATTTGATGTTAGTAAACACATTCTAAAAAGTGTGCACAGGGCACTGGTGGAGAGCAAACGGCACATAACATTGTCACATGGTATGGAAACCTGAATGTAACAGAAAAAAACAAAGCTGTTGAGGATTGTGAAAATTGCCATCAAGATCACTGGCACTCGACAGAGGTCCCTCACTGGCATCCACAGGCATTTTGTAAGCAAAAAAGAAAACAAAATTCTCACTGACAAAACCCACCCTTTGAGTGATTCCCCCCAGCCCCTACCCTCTGGGCGCTGACTCAGGGTGCCAATCGCAAGAAGAAACCTTTACAAACATTTTTTTGTACCATCGGCCATCAACATTTTAATCTACATTCTAAAGTTTCTTTAAATGCCGTTGTGGCCATTAAACTTTTATTTTCCAAATTGAAATAAGATTCTTATAGTTCTGCCGTTGCATGTCGGAGTTGGGGGAATCTGTGGCGGTCACTTGGATCTGGTTTTCTTGCTTTGTGTTGCAGATTTGAAGCTGATCTTTGGAGTCTCGTTTTTAATGCTGTTGTTACTTGTTTAAGTAGGTAAACTGTCATTTAGGTTGAATGTGTATAATGACTTGGGTGATTGAATTTAGAGTCATCTTAATTCCTAAGTGTTCATGTTGTTGCTGCAAAGAAGAATTTCCATTTCATTGGACAATAAAGATTAGGACTTATGACTTATATTGGGAAAAGAAAAAAAAAAAAAGAAAAAAAAAGAAAGAAAAAGAAAAAAAAGATAAAAAAAGAAAACAAAATTTTTGGCTTCTCAGACAATGCAGCAGGTTGTGAGGAACATTATACATATGGCAATGTCATTCTTATAATATATGCAGATGTAACACTGCTTTAGTCAATCCATATGATTATCATTAATCAAAGCATTATCCACTACCTCTGATTTCTGGTTGAATTTGATGAAAACAATGCCTGAATCCGTTTCAAAAACATTTCCTTGACTGATGCAACCTTTAACTCCTTGTCCAATCTTTTTGAAAACAGACGTTCCAAGTTCCTGCTGCAGAAGCTTATGAGTGCTGGACATGATCTGAAGGAAGAGAAAAAAGTTTTTTTTTTATTTCAATGATACCAAGAGAATTTGTTCTCTCTTTTTCATCTTATTTTTTAAAATTATTTTCTTAAAAAAATTGAATCACTGTGATATTGTCTTAACCCAATGTGTATTAAATCCAGCGGCTTTCAGCTATGAGAATTACGGAGTCAAAACCTTGACAAATCATTCAGGAAAAGATCTTAGGAAAGACCATTTAAGAATAATAGTTAGAGTGGCCACCTCCCTAAATCTGATGAGCCATATTTTATTCATCTTTTGATCCATTCAATCTAGATTTGAATGTGGCAGGTCTGCATTATAGGTTTACCTTTTGTTTATTCTACTGTTAATGCTATGGTTGCTGATTTGGTACTTATCAATTGGTATATATCAATTAGATTATTTATGCATTTATAGAGAATTGTAGACTTATTCCTAGTCACATGTTCTTCTAGAGAGGTCCAATCTAATCTATGCATTGTTGTGGATGTACTACCTGTAATCGTCTGTCATGGACAATCAAGGGACTCTGCACCATCGATTGATTGTGATCCATTGCACAAATCTATGCACACATAATTGCGTGCATGCAAGAATCCCTCTTTCCAATTTTGCTATACGCACGCAAGAAAGGTAGCCTATTATGATGTAGGCTCATCTCATGGAAATGTAGGCAGACTTATCTCTGAGTTCAGGCATTAAAAAGCTATGTCCTTTTGGTGCGTTTTACCGAAATACAGCTTTCTTTGTTGTGTATTGCCAAGCTAGTATTGAAATAGTGGAAAGAGCTTGTCATCGTGATGTTAATGAGAAATTGCCTTTTATATGGAGTGGGACAATAACACTGTATATGAGTAATTGCATCATACTTTTCTCTTATATGGATTTGACTAAAAGCAAGCCATGGCCAAGGCCATTGACATATAATCTTCATATGTCTAAAATTAGAATAATTCGTTATAACTGTTCCCAGGTTAGGATACAATACCATCAGTGATTTTTCTAAGGCAAGTATATTACGTAACATTTTTTGAATTGAGACAACAATTCTTCTGGCATAAAAAATTTCAACTTGCATACACAGACATAAGCATAAATATGCTGAACAGAGGCAAGACAAAACAATGGACCAAACAACAAGACAAAACTAAAACAACTTAACAAGATATTTGTGTGCAGTATTATTTCCTTTTTGTATTTTCTACTATATTTCCTTTGATGAGCATTTCCTGGTCACATTTGATTGTTTCCACGATACTGTCAGTCTAACACTCTGGGGACCCCAGATACTGACCATAATATAACAAAACCCTTGAGGACCCAGCATTTTTGCACATTTTCAAAACAATTATGTAACACAGTAAGTGATGTAATAATAACTGAAAATTTGGTCACATTATTTATTCAACCTCCACCAAACTTCAATCTGACCTGGCTGATTGAGGGGTCTGTAAGTCTTGACCAGGGGTCTCTTTTGCAACAACAACAACAACAACAACAAAAGTTCTTGAAGACATAGGAAATGATAATTACATATATGTGCACAGGACAGAATGCAACAATTTTTACCAGGGGTGCCTTCTATGCCATGATCTCAACAACATAGAGAAAGTCCAGTGGAGATCTGATAACATCACAGGAATAGCCAGATTCACATACAAGTGAAAGGACAGTTGTTTGGGAACCTTTTAAGTACTCAATCCAACCACCATTAGCATCTGTAGTGAATGGGGTAATCCTCCACTTTAGCGTCTTCGCTATTATTTGCATGACCGCCGTCTTGTGACGTCATCGGTTTTGGTGGTAATCATTTGCCAGTAATCATGGGTCATAAATATCGAAATATTGCATACATATAGATGCAGATTTCAAAGATTATACTACTACTAATAATAATAATAATAATTATTATATTTTTTTACTACTATACTTCTACTACTACTACTACTACTACTACTAATAATAATGATATACTATTACTACAACTACTACTACTACAACAACAACAACAACTACTATTACTACTACTACTACTACTACTACTACTACTTATAATATCAAATAACTCATCTGGATTATTTATCGAGATTGAGCGCAAACAACTTGAGAAAGAAAAAAATGTCGGTATTTCGGCATTTTGATTGCTCGTTCCCCGATTACCACCAAACCGTTGACGTCACAAGGTGGCGGTCATGCAAGTGAGAGGGATGACGCCAAACTTGAGGATTACCAGATTATTCTTGATTTAGACTCTAAATTATTTTTCTTAAACTATAGATCCAGATCTAGGCCTGTCACCCATGATCTATCACCTCCACAGCCCCACACCAAATTCCCATTCCACAAACAACAAATAAAAGTTTAACTTTAGATGTAAGGAAAATAATTTTATTTTTTAAGAATAAGGAAAGAAAAGTAAAAAGAAACATTTTACTCAACCTAGACCTAGAACTGTTTTTCAAAAAAGCTACTAGACGTCTAAATTCTCTACAGTTTCAACTTCCGGATTTGCTTTTAAAACTGGGGTGGTGAAAAAGTAAAAGGTAGTTTTAGAGGATTTTAACACAATTCTCATTTAAGGACAATGGGCAGAGTGGTTTTAGGGCGCCCAACAAATCTTGCGGTTTCTTTGATGAATGGGCTCAAGCTGCTTTGTTCGCCGAAATGCAATATGTGGCAGAAGTTTCCAACAAGCCTCTGCAATGTAGATGGAGAGTGGCTTGTCTAGGTAAACATTGCATAGTGCCTTATTTGTAATTTTAGTTGGGGACTTGATGTTTAATATCTTCCTCAGTTGTTTCCTAAGGAAGGCGTTCAGTTTTTCCTCCCTGGTTTTTGTCAGCACTCATGTGTTGCAGTTGAATAAAGAATGGACTTGCTGACGGACATGTAGAGATGTACTTCTTGTCTTGAATTTTAGTCCTTTTTCTTGATTCCAAATAGTTTTGAATATTCAGATCTTCTGAAAGATCAAGGTGTCAGATGGTATATAGATGATCTTTGTGGATCCATACAAGTAGTGCTACTTATCATAGCTCTACTGGACATAGAATAGTGTTTTTGAGGGGCTTTTTTTTTTGCTTTTTATTCAAAATTTCAACTTTGATTCTTGTGCTTGTGCCTGTAAAACACATTTTGTCTCTCCTTTTGTATTTCAGTATTGGATTGCACTTTGTGAAGGATGTTGTAAGATGAGAACTACAGAAAGGTTTTCTGGAGTCAACCATGACAAGTCTGTTTTATGGGTAACTATTTGCTCGGATATCTTTTTCCAGCAACATTTTCCTCACTTTCCTTAATAAATTTTCTCATATTGAATCGTTTCCAGCTTATTTTACTTTATCCATGTACCCAAGAATATAAATGGGGAAAAAATTGTATCAGCCATGTTCCAGATCTACACCTTAGACATTAGTTCAGTCCAGTGCCTAACACCCATGCTTTTTCCTGCTAACTTGAGGTGGCTTAGCTCCTTTGTAATTTCCACTTGCTTTGTTTTCTGCATTTTTTGTTGTCATTGGCATTGTATTTTTATTTATGAACAATTTTGTACATGGATATCATATCTATTACCCAAAGCATGTCAATATAAGCAGATTATATTGTCTGTAAACAGAAGTAATCTTGGAATTCAATTTATTCTTTTCAGGCAATGCATCAACCTCCTCCAATTTTGATTTGAGACGCTCAGAGATGGAGGACCCACCAAAAAAGAAAATGCACAAAAGCGACCCTTGCTGTAGCTCTGAAGAAGGCACGGAAGTCATTGATGACTCCAAGGCATTTGTAGAACGTTTTGCCGTCCTTTTTAATTGCTCGTACTTCAGTGATGTTCGGCTTAGAGTCGGTGATCAGTTGTATTTTGGTCACAGGTTCATTCTGGCGTCTGCCAGCAAAGTGTTTGAGTGAGTTTACGATTGTTTTCTTATCGTTGGTGCCCGGAGGTGGGCTCTTTTATCATTATAATTATGTTAATAAAGTCACCAAGTTATGTTTTAGGTTACAAATAAGGATAAATCTAGCTTTTTAAGAGGTTGCATGTAGCCTGGCATATAATTTATGACTAGCTGGGCTTTTAGTGGTGTGGTATTGCAGCAGAGATTGCTCGTCATGTGGCTGAGTCTCGAAGGGGTTTTATTTGTTTGTTTGGTTGTTTTTGTTTTTATTTTTGCCTCTTCATATTTAAAAAGGCAAAAGTTGTGACAGTATGTATGTATTTGAATTAAGTGTTGATTTTTAATGACAGTTTTTAATATTGAATTATGCCATGTTAAGGCAAGTTTCAGCTGACTTAACAAAGCATCGTTTCAAAATATATTGCATTGTCTATTGTTCTTTTAGTTCTGGTAGTTATATTTGAATATATTTTTCTTCATCTCACAGAGCCATGTTTGGAGATGCTTCAGCCTGGGAAGAGAGCAAACAAAAGGAAATCCGTCTTGTTGAGGAAGAGGCATGCCAAGCTGTTTTTTATGATTTCCTAAGGTAAAATTGTTGTAAACAGGTGCTGCCTAATCATGGTTATCTCGTCTAGAAAAGTCATTATGAGCTTTAGGGCAGTTTAGTTTGTTTATTTATTTGGTGTTTAAGGATTCTTTTCGGCTACAAAGGTCATCTCAGCACCCATGGAGAGCAAGACAGAGGAAGACAGATGAGAGAAGAAGCTCTCTTTTAAAACCTCACCCCCCTGTTATGAATTGCGTGGGGAGAACTAGCAATAATCCTATTCCGCTTTCTCTCATTTGAGGAACAGGGGGAAACACTCAAGGAGTTTCAGTGCAGAGATGAAGGACATATATTGACAAGAGAATGCTTGGGATGGCACTGCCAGGCAAAATAAAGAGAGGAAGACCAGAGATGTGAGCGAGAAGGATGATGATATAGTGAACAGAAATGACTTGAGAAAAGTTCTGCTGTGGTGACCCTTAGCAGGATAAGCCGACTTGTACCACATGAACCCATCATTTCAATTGACCAACCCAGCCAGTGGTCTGGATTGTTTGGTTTGATCATCCAAAAACCTCAGCTTGCTGCCAATTAACGATCCTGGTGTTTTACATTAATTTGACCTAAGATTTTTTTTTGGTTGAGTTTTGTTTAGCTGAGTTGGTCTTTCAGCCAGCACCATTTCTTTTCTTTTTGCACATTTAAATTTACATAAACGAGCCTTATGATTGTATTTCTTTTCTGCCTTACCCCACCTCCGTCCCAGGTTTGACACGCAAAGCATCGCTTCTTGTGTCACGGTGTTAGTGATTGGAAAGGGGAGGGAAGGGTGGTATGCCACAGTCTAGCTGTGGTGAAGAGATCATGAAGTCCCTTTTCCCATACCTCCTCTATTGGTGTTGTGATTGTATTTCACAGCATGAAATTCGCGTTTGGTGACAGGTTGAGGTTTTGGTTGAATGATTGCTGACTAAAGGCGTCGGCTCTACACGAAATTGGCAAGGGTTGGTTTCTGTCAGAATCGAGCTAGGATCAATCTCACAGATTTTTTCATGAATTTAGTTCATTAATTTTGAGCTGAAGTCACTGCTGAATCGGCACACCACTAAAGCTGATAGGAGAGGAAGAAGAAGACCAATCTGAATTTAAAAGCATATTGTAGCAGTGATGATTTTATGATTGTCCATGACACGGTCATTTTGTTGTTGTTGATAATACAGACAATGACACAGATGTCTAAGTTTAGGGTCTAATCTTTGAATGACTTTTTACAGCATTAGAGCTTTGGTATGAGCCTACATCCACTAAATGTGCTCAAAGTGCTGTACCAGTGTTCCCTGACAGGCTTTTGTCAAACCAAATACCTTCTCAGCTCCGTGTGGAGTATTCAGAGTTGCGGCCATTTTGCTGGCATACTGACAAAATCCTCCTCTGCCTTTGGTTGGTCAGTCAATCACACCAGGTGGGGTGAGGAAATGTGTGCTTTCCCAAGGACTAAGCGATGCCACGACACAGCCGGGATTCTTTCACATAACCTTGCAGTTACACATTGAATATCTTGACCCATAGGCAGATTCATCAAGCTATATTTCATTCTTTGTGTAGTTTCCACCGCATTACTTGAAAATTTTTTTTTACCTTTTAGCTCACTGTCATTTCCTGTTAATAATGAAACTGTATCACTACGTCATCTGTTTTGGTTGTCTTATTTACATACATATATGCATCCTTAACAAATAATCTTTGACCTTTGCTCGACCTCCCCATATAAGATGAAACCCAAAGCGTAGGCCAGAGTTGTTTCTAATCACTTGACACAGTACCTTAAAAAGAACTGGAAAACAGGAGTGACATGTCTTTGAGGTTAGGGGTTAGGTTGAGGTTGGATGATGGACATAGTGAGCTGAAGTAAACATTTCTTCTTGAAGCTGGTCTATACTCTTTTTTTTTTTTTTTTTTTTTGCTTAACCCCGAACACAGAAAGGTAAAAGAGAACTTACTTCAATGCTAATTTCAGACTTCCCTTTTTTATGTGATGTTGGTAAATCAAGATGTGAACAATGTCAGCACAGATGTATATCTTATATATTCTGCTATGTTTTATTGTTATACAGATATTTTTACTCGGCAAGCATTGACATGTGCACAGAAAAGGCTTTGCCTCTCCTTTTACTGGCTGACAAGTACAATGTACAGTCTTTACGTTCATCCTGTGTGGATTATATGATGAAGCACATTGAAGAAAGACCAGACAAGAACAAGACCCTAACTTGGTAAGATTTGTATTTCGTTTTTTCTTTCTTTCTTTCTTTTATTTTTTTACATCCCTCATTTTTTTTTTTGTCTTTTTGATTGTTTTTAGATTGAAGAGTTCCTTTAGATACAGAACTTGGGAAGGATACTTTATGGGCTACATCAAATTGTTACTCAGTTTGCTCTCGTACTTTCCAGTATTAACATCATTAAATTCCCATATACAACTTGTTTAAGAATTTCATAAAACAAAAATTGAGTAGCCTGAATTACAGGACAAGAATCAACCAGAGCAGAGAAAAGCAGACCTGGGTTTTGCTTGATTTTTCTGATAAAAAAAAACCCCAACAACATAGTGGCAGAAATGTGGTAATAGAAATCGTTTTGTAACCAAAGATATCTGCTTTGTCCAGTCCTTGCACATTTGTCTATGCAGAAAGCTGCAAATGATTTTCTCAGCTCACAAATTACTTAAGTTTATTTCTTTCACTTCCATTATATCTGTAAGAGCATAACAGTCCTCTTTTATTATTAAGGTGTTGTTGTACAAAAAGACAAAAGAAATATGTATGATGTATAGAGCACTGAGTGGAGATTTTGAATGAAAGAATGAATGACAGGCATATATTTTAAGAGAATTGGGAAGAAGGCAGGAGGGTGGGGGGTTCCAAAAAAAATTCTGACCCACCCACATTTTTGTGTGTGTAAAGCTTTGAATGATATCCTTACAATGCCATGCATTAATTGACATTTCATTTTGAATGAGAAATTCAAGATGGACTAAATCCACATTTGATAAAGATAGATGTTTAAGATATATATATAAACAATATTCTTCACTATGAGAGAAATGTTTATGGCACTTTTTGCTTTTTTTTTTCCTCTAAGCTCTCCCTTCCATTTACTGACTTAGACTGTTAAACTGTCTTTCAACATGAATTTTTTCAAAAGTCATACACAAAAACTGTGCTCTCTATCATTCTGGGTGGCCCGGTAGCTCAGTTGGTAGAGCGGCTGACTGCCATGCAAGGTGGCCCGAGTTCGAATCCAGCGGGCAGTGGGTTTTTTTTTTTACAGGGCCCCCTGTTCACCCAGCAGTATAAATACCATGGGTAGCTAGGTTTTTCTACACTTGGCGGAAGTAAAGGCGGAGTGGAAAGCATTGGCAAACTACCACATTATGCCGTATGCCTAGTATAATTAGGGCTCTACCCCGAATTCTCCTATACCCAGTCATGGGTACGGGACTAACTTTACTATCATTCTACTGAATAAGGGTGTTGTTCCAATTTTCATGGCATACGTTGAAGAGGCTGAGCTTGCTGCTTGCGAACAACGTGTGGTAAAATTGTTGAGGAATTTAATTCACCAGTCTCCAATTTTATGCTGTTTCAGGTACCATTATTCAAAGCTGACTGGACCCGAAAGACTGAGGGATACTTGTAAGAATTTTATTGTGTCCAACTTCAATGTCATTTTAGATGCTCCCGACTGGGTGGAAATGCAGCGTGAAGAACTAGCTGACTTCATTGGAATGTCTGAATTGTGCGTAGAATCGGAGAAAAAATTATGGGAAAAGGTAAGCTATAAACAAAAGTGGAAACAGGTTTTTCTTATTTTTTGTTGTTGTTTTGTTATTTCCCTCTTGTGATACAGAACCTTGTTGTAGTCTTTTTAGTTGTCAGTTAGAAATGTACAAAACTGGTGACAATAGTACCTTGTGTGCAACAGGGAAGTGGATATAATGTGTCTCCCAGAAACATGGTTAAAGGAAACAGGGCTTTTACTCAATTTGATTGAACTGGTCCTTAAATAATAATTCAGTTAGATACTTTCCATGAATCTCTCTCTCTCTATGTAGCTCGAAGTCCTCTTCATGGCGTTGCGTTTCTGACACTACATCTGTGAGCCTCCTTGATCTGAGCCAGTCTTCCTGCCTCCTTTCATCCCTGTTCTCAAACATTTTTTGATGTCTTGGCTCTACATCTTCGTCTTGGACGTCCCCTTCATCTTTTTCTAGGCATTGTACCTGATACTTCGAACGAGCTTCCATTGGGCTCAGTCCTGTGCTATTGATCTCATCATGGCTAGATCTTTATTTGACCGTAGTCCCATCTCTTCGGCGGATAATATAAATGAATCTCTGAGTTCGAATCCATGCTGTGGCATGGCACTGTTTAGTCCTTGTGGAAGGCAATTTACACACTTCCTCAACACACTTAGGTGTTATTGAGTACTTGGCCATGGGTAAAGGAGGATCCTCTCAGTATGCTAGAGAAATTGTGCCTGTAAAATGGCTTTATCTCTGTATACTCCATAGGGATTTGAGAAGATAATTGGTTGGGGAAAGGCCTGGCGTGGAACACTTTTATTGTGCTTTGAGCAAATAGGGGATTTAGTGCTACTATATGAAAGATGTAAAAGCTCTCTAAAAAGTATTTTCAGATGTTTCGACCATTTTTGGTAGCATTTCCTTGCCTGACAACAGCTTCACACCATCATATCTCCCAGGTCTCCCCAGCTTTAGGTCCAACTCCTCCTTGGCCCTGTTCCTCTCAAATTTCCCTATTATTTTTCTAAAAAGCTTTTAGTTGGTGATCGTGCCAGTTTAGCGCATTTTGTCGCTTTGTCGTCATTGTGAGACATTTCCTTCTCCACAAATGACCCCTTACCATTTAAAGCCAACACACTTCTGTCTGATCACTGTTTGTGTCTCATTCATAATGATTAAAAATTTTGGATGCTGTTTTGATGAATTTTTGTCGACAAAACATCATGTGACCAGATTATGTCAAAATGCTCAATTCCATCTTAAAACCATAAGACAAATTAATTACATTTAAGATGAAACGTTGGCTGCCTTAGTGGTGCTTGCAGTTGTGATGTCCAGATTGACTTTTATAATTCTTAACTTTTCGGCCTCTCAGAGCTTTTCATCAGTAAAATTCAGATGCTCCAAAACAGAGCCGCTAGAATCATCATGAACACTAAAAGAAGAGAACATGCCTGTCTAATTTTAAAATCACTCCTGGCTGCCTATCGAGATGACGGTGAAGTTCAAGTTTGCCTGCCTTGCTTACAAATGCATTCATGGCATAGCCCCTGAGGATTTGAGCTCTCTTGACAAGTACAGCCAGTAGTTAATGAAGCATGTGATTTTATCTTTTCATTGTTTAGGTGCAGCAGTGGCTTTTAGCTGACAATAATGCAGACTTCCTGACAGAAAATGTGGAACTGATCATACCACTGCTTCGTTTTTGTAAAATGACACCTGCCGAGCTTCTCACCATTGAGTCTTCTGCTTTAATGGAAGACCACCCAGACTTTTTGAAGACAAAACTTGGTGCAGGTACTTTTTAGTACAAACTTTGTACAATAATTACTTTTCTTCTTCTTCTTCTTCTTCTTCTTCTTCTTCTTCTTCTTCTTCTTCTTCTTCTTCTTCTTCTTCTTCTTCTT
>JAOWAY010048121.1:0-11859 GCA_028565895.1 Goniobranchus geometricus
AACGTACCAATAGAGATAATTAATGCTCTCGAGGATGTAGGAATAGATTGACAACAAAACTCTTAAATGAAATCTGTGATAGTAGTGCCATTCCAGAATAACTTTGCAAATCTGATTTTACAATAGGCCTACTACCAAAATCACTTGGAGCAACAGAATGTGAGCTCAATAGAACAATCAGTTTAATGAGCCATTTAACAAAAATTCTTTTGAGAGTATTGATGCACAGACGGGAAAGAGTCTAAGACCAGAAATATCCACTAAACAGTTTGGCTTTGTATCCGATAAAGGAACTAGAAATGCAATATTCACTTTGTCAATGCTTATGGAAAGAAATGAAAAAAAACAACCCACCTCTGCTTTATTGATTATTCAAAGGCTTTTGACAAAGTCAGACATGAAGAGCTGTTTCAGATGTTACAAGAACTGGACACTGATAGTAAAGATCTGAGAGTTATTCTTAATCTATCCTGGGATCAAACTGCAGCAGTAAGAATTGAGGGTGAACATAGTGAATTAAAATACATTATGAGAGGTACACAGTTCAGGGGCATATGGCATGAAAGTGAGCAGTGAAAAATGCAAGATCATGGTCAATAGCACAAAAGACACCTCTGCATATATAACCATGAATGGCCAACAGCTTGAAAAGGTGGATGCTTTTAAATACCAAGGGGATCACACTCACTATGGATGGCCGCTCCATTTCTGAAATCAAGATCAGACTTGCCATCGCAATGTCCAACATGGCAAAACTTTATAGGACCTGGAAAAGCAAAGACATCAGCTTGGCATCAAAGGTAAAGTTGTACAAGACCTTGATCCTGTCCACCCTTTTCTACTGCTGTGAGAGGTGGACAATGACAGCCGAAACAACAAAAAAGATCCAAGCATTTGAAACCAAATGCTACAGGAAAATGCTAGGGATCTCATGGAAAGATCACAAGACCAATGGCTTTGTCCCTGCTCAGATAAAAGCTCGAGCAGGTCCACAGGAACACCTCCTCAGTCTTGTCAAAAGGAGAAAGCTGGCCTGGTTCGGCCACGTCACCTGCCATAACTGCATACCCAAGATAGTACTACAAGGGACCTTGGAAGGTGGCCAGGAACGAGGACGGCAGAAAAAGAGTTGGATGGACAACATACGAGATTGGACCCGTTTGGACAGCCCTACCCTTATAAGACTAGTAGAAGATAGACCCGCTTGGCGCTCTATGGCATACAGAAATTCCATGTCTCCCCTATGACCATTGGTCACGGGAATGAAAAAGAAAAAAGGAAAGAGGTGTGCAACAAGGATGTGTAATGTCGCCTGACCTTTTAAGCTACATAGCGAAATGATCTTGAGACTATTTCAAGACTAAGAGTAAATGGTGAAAATCTTAATAGCCCTAGATGTGCAGAAGATACAATTTTGATAGCAGAATCTGAAGAGCAACTTCAAAAACTTTTGGATATAGTTGTTTGAGAGAGTGAAAAAATGGGCCTGTCTCTAAATGTGAAAAAAAGCCCCAAGGCATGGTCATTTCAAAGAAATCCACAAACCCCAAATGCAATCTAGTTAGCAAAGGCCAACAAATTAAACAAGTTTCAAAATTCAAATACTTGGATACAGTAACATCAAATGGTAGATGCATATGTGAAATGAGAAAAAAGAATAGCCATGGCAAAACATACATTCCAAAAAATGAAACCAATACTAACAACGAGAAACCTAAAAATGGACACCGAAATAAGGGTAATGAAACATATGTGTAGGCGGTACTACTATATGGGTGCGAATGTTTGACAATAAACAAAGAAACAGAAAAGAAACCAGAAGCACTAGAGATGTGGATTATCAGTAGAATGATGAGAATATCGTGGACAGAGAAAAGGTCTAATGAATCAGTACTGAAAGATGCAAATCTTCAGAGATCATTAACCAAAACTATAAGACAGAGGCAATTACAATTTTTAGGACACATTCCTGCCACAAAGACCTAAAACATCCAGTCATAACAGGAAAGGTCGAAGGCAAGCACAGTAGAGGAAGACAAAGATTAACGTTTATTGAAAGCCTTCTGTCATGGGCAATGCCGAATGGTAACATCAACAGCCTTATAAGGTTAGCTGAGGACAGGAATGAGTGGAGGACAATGATCCCCAATGGCTGTTCCGGACAAGGTACTTATGAAGAAGAAGAAAGCGTGAAGGGGATGAACTCTTTTACGTTAGCAGTATCAAAGAGTGTAATTTCTTACACAAGAAAAAAAAAAGTTTGAAAGCAAAACACAAACTCAGAAGTGTGTGTCCAATGAGTCAGGATATCTTATTCTCATTTGTCCTATACATACTTGAAAATCCTTATCTGCTAGATCTGGATCATTTGAGAAGTATTTTGTCATAAATTCACCGGCTTCTTCACCAACTAATAAGTGTTCAGTTACAAATTTAACATGTTTTGAAATGAGAGAGAAATTATCTTCGCATGATTTATTCACTTGATGTAGTACAAACTCAGATTCAGGAACCTTGTATTGCCAAACCTTCAAGTCAATCTTTGTCCATGTGTCATCAAAAAGGCCTTCATGATACTCAGCCGAATCATCATGGTCGCCTCGAAGCATGTACAGAGGGCCATTGTTTGGTATAAATTTTCCTATAAAGTCATCACGCTCGTAAATATAACCTAAGTAAGCAGTGCCACAGACGTCTAAAGTGGATCCTGACATTTTCTGTGAACAGAAAAATTTATTGAATCATTGTCATGGTCATAAGCATGCATACCACTACCACAGTAATGATCTATTAGACATTCTAGCAAAAATGTACTGTAACTGCAGAAATAAACTCAAATATTTTAAAGGAATGTTAAGTAAAATGTTTTCAATGAAATGAAATGAAAGTTCCCTTTTTTGTCATAACAACTGTATTGCTTGAAAATGAAATATTGACTTTATATCTTGTAGGGGAAAAGACTGGTCAGAGCAGGCAATGCATAAATTGTTGGACTTAAATCATTTCATGAATTTAATGCCTTCAATGTTTTTTTCATACATCCAATCCAAGTCACAGTTTCATGAGAATGAAGATAGACAGCACTGTATGTATGACGTGATGGAACTTTAGACAGGTCTATTATTCATGTCTCAAGGTTATGTTTGTTAGTTGTTGCTCAAATTTATCCATGATCTCTACATTTCTAATTTTTCTTGGGTAAGGAATTCTATGATCGAATAGTACTTGGAAGAAAAGAGGTAAGGTAGAGTGTGTGTGTGTGTATGTGTTTTACTCTTTCTTGGGTTGTTTTTCCCATGGGTATTACTTTTTCAACTTTCTGAGTTTTGTGAGGTATTTTGATTTCCTGTCACAATCTCCTCTCACTTAATCATGACTAGTTAGCGAACTTCATCATTCCGCTCACATTTTCGGTTCTGCTATTATGCACAGACCTGCATGCTCTTCTCTTTATTCTTTCAAATTTGACAACTTGGCTTTGAGATTGTGGATCCCAAATACTAGATCTAGCACTATATTCCAAGATTGGTCGCACAAGGACTTTATAGCCATTTTCTTTGATGTTTTTGGCCAGGTTTGGAAGTTCAACCTGTAAACCCCTCCCTTCACAATCTCGCATGCGTTCTGTCATCAAAACAAATGGAATAGACTAACCTGTTTTCATGACAACCGTCAATGTGTTTTTCTATCATGACAGGGGTGGGGGGTAGGGAAACTCCCCTGCACACCCTCTCCCCTCCATTTTAATTTTAGTTTTAGTGCTGTTTACATTTCTCCAACCACTGTATTATTATGACGTAGAAGATTACCCTGGAACCCCCTCCCTCCCTTGTCAATCTCGCATGCGCTCAGTCATCAAAGGACTTTGTCAACTGCCACTCATCAACGGGAGCACACTCTAAATGCCTTGTAGGCCTCCAGTTTACATTTCTTAGTTCCTTACATTCTAGGACAGGGGGAAATCCCCTGTAATCCCCACTCACCCAACCTTTTCCATCAATAGCTGACACTCAGCTATACAAAGCTGACAATTTGGAAAACTTACCTCTATCATAAGAGAAATAGAGATCTGCATGACAGAAGTAAAAGCCTGGGTAGATAGCAACAAGCTAAAATTGAATGTTAGTTCACTATGTAGAAGAATGAATTATCTAATTTCAAAATTTGGCCCAATTGGAGATTTTTATTACAACAGAGAAATGAGTCAAAAGCTTGTGACCACCCTTGTACTTTGGTGCTTCATCCGACAAAAATTTTAAGTTGCAGCTTGCTCAAAACAATGCCTCCTGACCTATGACAAGACAAAATAAATCAACTCATGCAACATTAAATTTGAAGGAACTTCACTGGCTTTCAGATAATTAAAGACTACAATATAAATTGTTAATTTTTAGCTTCAATTATTTGCATACAAACGAATCAGGGTACATGTATCTGAGGGATCTTCTTGTCCCAAATGTTCCAACCCAAATCATATAAATGTCATGAAAGATACAACAATCTTGAGGATTCCCAAGAAAAATTATAAATTTTTTTGCGAAAGATCCCGTGGACGCTGTGATCCGAAAGTATGGAACAAACTACAACTATTTGATGGTACATCGGGCAGTTTGGATTTGTAAAAAAAGCAATTTTGTTTTTAAATGTACATAATATGCCATAGATCAACACTTGTCATGTCAATAAGTGTTTTAGTATGATGTATATTTTCTTTTACACATTTCATATAATACATGCCATTGATACTGCTGTTGCCATGCCACTTGGCCATTTTATGTTGTACTTGGTGTGCCTTTAGTCTCGTTTTTATTGTTTATTATGATACATTTTTATAATTTATATTGTATAAGCGCATTGAGCATGCTTTTACTTTTAAGTTTTGGAAATGCGCTCATTTAAATGCCATCCATTATTATCATTGTATCTCACTTGTGCTGTTCCAAGGCAAGCCAAAGTCAGTGGCCAAAGTGAATGCATAAGTTTTGTACTTTCAATAACCACAATGCACTGTGCATGTGGGGCGCATTGATATATGAACAAGACATGTCAACAAATATGGAATCAGTGGCTCGGCCATCCCCGTATTTTTCATTTTTTAGCCTTCTTGTTTCTTGTATAGGCCTACTCTGTATATTTGTTGGTATGCTGGATGTGTTTTATCTTCGTCCATTTAGAAATGTGATTTTCTGTTTTCCTCTTGCACTTGTAAACTTTAAAGTAGGGCCGAAGAAATTCATTTGCCTCCCATCGATGGTGCTAGTACATGTAATATCATTTGCAAATCTGTGTTTAATACTGGCCTCAGATTGTAAAAGGCGCTCTCTGCCCGGCTATTCTTTTCTTTTTTTCTGTTGTCTCCTTGCAGTCATTTGTGATGTTATCTCAAGGTACTGAATTTGTTTACTACTTGTTTGATTCTTCTTCTCCTTTTATTTTTCAATAGAAGGGGAGTTCTTCATCTTCTTTACATACTTCTACTAAAGTAAAAGTAGCGGAGTCCGTGACAAAGAGTTGATCACATCTTGGCACGAGTCGAGAGTCAAGAGGCATTCGATATGGTCAGTACAAGCGTAAGTGACCGCGTGGGTTCAAGCCTTGGCAGATAAGGCAAAGTCACAGGCATTGCATCCTTAGGTAATGCACCTCACTACGCTTATCTCACTCGACTCCGTTGTGAATGAGTATCTGGCTGTTAAGTCAGTGCTGTCCCTGCCTGGAAACTGTATTTGCGCCTAAAAGGCTTCAAGTTTTGTTCTCAATGTTCTGTGTTGCTGTTGGCCTGGGGAGTAAAATGCCATGAGCATGGATAGGCACACGCCGTGGAATATGCGCTATATAAATGCCATCTTTACTTTACTCCTTCTGCCATGCAATATGTCTTTTTCACATTCAAAAATGCACCTGGCTCACTCCTTTACTAGTCTGTCCATCACCGTTGGAATCTAGATCCAACACAAACCTCAGATCTAGATCTACTACATGTCGTACTCATAAAATTCATCCATGAATTTATTTTTTTTTTTTTGTTTGGATCTACAACAAAAGTTTGTGTAGTTTCTGGCTCAGAATGTTGTAGCCTAGGCTTGGAAGAATAACAGATCTGGAATGAATCACTGGCTAACTGTGAGTGCATGCAGTGTGAAGCCAGTGGGCGGAGCTTGTCGCCATATTGGATGGTTCAAGAAACGCGTTGCTCGTCTATACAATAGGAAGTACAATTACATGACTCAGTATAACATGTTTCAATAAGGGTCGTGAATATTTATTGAACATAATGTAATAGAAATGTTACCACTGAAACTTAAAATGGAATGTGTGCAATGATGACATGTTTAATACATGTATTACAATATAATTTGCATGTAGTAAAAAATAAAACACAAAAGTTGCGTAGACTAGAACAGTATACATGTAATATGGTATAATGTGAAGGTATAAGTATAAGGCAAATTGCTGAGATACACAGGATAACTTGTGAACAAACACACATATTCACATGACACACAAATAGACATACATACAAATATACCGATGAGATATCATAATCTGCAGTGAATAAATAAAATAGAATATAGACCTTTTAGAATAGTCTGTTCAAAAGAAAGTACTTGTTTGTATTTGTTCTTTGCAAAATAACATCAAAAGTTACCAAAAAGTCCAGACTAAAATGCTGATAAATGAATACACATAGGAATAGCATATATAAATTTGAATAGGTTTCCATAAAATGCCTCTCTGTATAAAAGTGGTGAGCAAAATCCATATTCAGAGGACGTCATGTAGTAGTCTAAGAAATCAATAAAGGCTTGTAAAATATACAAAGTGAAAATAATTTGGGAAGATGTTATATATAGGAACATTACAAAAATACAATGATGTATGTTCATGGTTCAGAAAGTCTCTAATTACCCTTCACACCATCCATGTACTTACAAAACGAACAAATAAATGCATGAAATCAATAGTCATGGTGATATAATGAATTTGTGATAATTTTAAAAACAGTACCTGGTCCTAGGAAAAGTTTGAATTATAAAGGCTTGATAACATCATTTCATAGTAAAATATATGGAAAATACCGCAGCAGCTATTGTCCAGAAAATAAAATCAATTTATTCAATGCTTGGCGACTTTGATATTGAAGCTTTTTTTTCACTTTGGCACTGTACAACTTGCCAGCACAAAAATATCTCACTTGAAGACTTTTCAGCTACAGCTTTCAAGAGAAGAATGAGATGGTTGCTTAAACTTTCCTGATCCAACACGTGAGAATCATGAGAAGAGGAAAAAATTGGCCTATTATTACTATTAATATAACATTTCATAACACTCTGGACTAGTTTGTGACAATGAGAGGACACTCTTCCATCATCAGCAGATGCTACATAGGTCGGAAATGTTTTTCACAATTCAAACAGATAACAACATCATAGGACAGGATTGACAAAACTCCCTTGCTTTTCAATGCAATCAAAGAATGTAGAGGTGATAATTCATTCACAGTCAAAGCTTTAGAGCACATCTCACAATGAATTGATTGTTTCAATTTGAAAACAACAAAACCAGCTATATTTAAATGTAACAATCCTTTCAGAGCAGACAGACAGTTGATTGTAATTAATTGTAAAAGAAGAATGACTATCAATTAAGGTCTCTCCATCTAACTCTGCTTTTACTCAAAGAATCATTAATAAGTTTGACAATGAGTGCGTCTTTATCAACATAACTTTAAGCAATTTAGATTGGGAAAGATTCAAGTGGTAAACAGTTCCCACTTGTGACGTCCTGAATTTCATTGTTAGCCAGGAGCTGTTTATAAGCACTTGCAAACTGTTTTGCTGTGGAATTGTTATCAAATCTGCCCCTACTTCTGATTTTGCCGAAAAAATAATTCAATATGGTCTTGGCTAAATTTAAAAGTCGAAAGAAATTTCAAGTCAAAATTATAGGAAAGAATCAAACTTTTGAAAAGAGACATTGAACTTAAACTCTCAATACATAAAAGACAACCAACAAATCCTGTTTTCCTTCTTCCATCCACAAGAGATTTGCTGTCGACAGAGTTTGCCAAGGACAATGTATATATAGGCGTTAGCATCTTGAAATTGAAATACATTGCATAGTTATTTTCCTGAATAGGATTAGGAGATTTCCACCCATATGATTTCAGATTTCTTGAATTTAAAATGTCGAATAAAATATTACAATTGCGAACAAACCTAATTGTAGCCTCACATCCGGTAAATCCATTCATGTTTTCTTGTCTTCCAACAAAATTGTAAAGAAGAGGCAACAGAGTCGCTGAGAGTTTGAGCAGCGAATCTGACACTCATTTTTTTCTTTGCCCAAAGAATATGACTTGACCTTAGTGTGTTTCCTTAAGTGAAGGCTCTCAGCTTCTTGCAAAATGTGCAATGAAACTATAAATTCCCACTTTACAGTTTCTTCCCCAATGCATAATGCTTTCTTTTCAGCTAATGTGTTTCATACAAGTTTGAGCATGTGACAGGGATCAAGAATATGATGATTTGTGACAGGATGTGAAAAGTAAGATTTAACTTCACAATCAACAACCTCTACTGTTACACCTAGTCATTATACTTATAACATTGAAATATTTCCTGAGCAGCCAACATGAGTAAGGGAAACTACTACATGTACTACACCTGTCTCACACAGCTTTTCTATGCATGTTTGGACTAAGTTTTTCCTTTCATTCTCGTTTAATCCATCTATCAACAAGTCTCCAACTCGCAGCTTCAAACTCACATTCAAACAAACTGTCATGAAAGTTAAAGCTTCAGAGGCTACAGGCAGAGTATCATCATCTAACTCAGTGCCGAGATCAATAAAGCCATGATACTGTTTCCCATCCCATTCAACTTCTTTTCTGCAGGCCATTTTGTCCATCATGAGACTGCACAGCACTTGCTTGCCTTTTGATATCGCATGCTGAACCTTGCTTTGTAGTGCAGTGAAAGCTTAGTCTGTAAATCCAGATTTGCGATCATTTTCTGATACCATTTACAGTGCAATCTCCCGATAACGACACCTCGGAATAGCGACAACCTCTGAATAAAGACATCGTTCTGAGGTCCCGATTTTTTTACTCTATCTGCTTGGTAATAAAAACCTCGTGATTGCCACATGAATTAGACCAAAAACCCAGAATAACGACATCAAGAGAATGTCAACTCACTACTTTGAGCCAATGAAAACCGGCATTTCTCGACATGGATGGCCGATGCGAGCCCATTCATAGCCAATACAAACAATCAAACGTTTTGCACTACAACACAGTTATGGTCACGCACTCTTCGACTAGCTATTCCAGATAGAGGATAAAGTGTGTGACATGATGTCCAGCAGCAAGTGACAGACGGAAATCAGAGATTTTTTCGTCAGGCAGTCCAAGCCTGACAGTTAACTGATTATTTATGAAATAAAAAAAATTTAATGTTGCCATGTGTTCAGTTGTCCTCGATGGATGCACTCGTGCCGGTCCCAAGCCCAGGCAAATTGCAGAGGGAAAATGTTGCTCACATTCTTTGTTTATTAGATTAAAAAAAACAAAAAGAAGAGTATTGTGCATCAATGGTCAATGCGTAGCTGGTAAAACATTTGTCAGCACAAGATACACGTTGTAACAGCATGTCTTATCACAGAAATTGAAATACGCATTGCATTGTGGGCTCCAGGAAGTCTCATCTCACCCCGTTTGTCCGCCATCTTGGAAATCTCGGAATAACGACATGATTTTTTGGTCCCGAGCCATATCGTTATGGGGAGGTTGCACTGTACTTGTTGTTTTGGGATATGAGGAAGGCAAGTATCAAAGGCTTTTCTTAGTATCGGTAAGCTCTTGGGGAATAAAAGTAAATGTTAGTGCAAAACTCCTTAATTCCGGAGAGTATTTTACAGGCAAAGGGACATTCTGCAGTTTTTGGTTTTTGTTTAAATTAAGGTGGTAAGGGGATGACAGTCAAATTTCAGCACTTTTCAACCGGAAGGGTTATATCAGTGCCTTTCTTTGGTCATTAAGCTTCTGCTGCTGGTTTTGTCTTGTGTCTTCTCTTCATCTTCCGCTGTTGTTTCCTGCATTCTGGGTCTATTACCCCTAGCCCGGCTTCACCCGTCTGGGTTTTGGAAGTGGGCTCCAGGGGTGTTTACAGATTACCTGTTACTAGTGTTACTTGGTCTATTACCCCAAGTCCAGCTTCTCAACCCGTTTGGGTCTGGAGGCAGTCCCAAGGGGTACTTAATGTAGGCCCATAGCTGGGTTCCTTCATCAACGCCATGCGTTTCCCATCCGCGTCTTGAGATTGGCTGGGTGCTGGCCTTGTAGCTTTGACTGATGTGGGTTTTCCAGCTTTTAGCTGTTTTGTGGTGGACATATCTTGGCCCTTTCCGCCCTCGTCTCGTCTAGGTTTGTTTTATGTCCGGTGGTAGATTCCACCCTGTAGTTGTTTATGAGCCCTTACCTTCCCCACCCTCGTCATCAGTTTGGTAGTTTTCTCACCTGGTGGTCGTCTTCTCTGCTATCAACTCTGCCTGGGTCCTTACCTCCACCACCAGCGCCATGGCTTTGGTAGGTTTCCAATGGGTTGTCACCTGTGCTTCCCTGACCCTCCAGTGTTGGAGTTTGTGTGGTTTACGGAAGTCCAGATGTGTGGGGTCCTCCGTCATTGCCGTCCCAAGGAGCGACGAGGTGCTTGCTGTGTCTTTTAGGCCTTGTTTGTTGGTTGTCAGACACAGTCTTTAGCTTAGGGGGGTTTGTTTGGTTGGCCGCGGGTATTTCCTGAGTAGGTGTCGCTTGGCCTCTCCTTCATCTGTGGGGATAGGAGGAAACATCCACCTTGGAGTGGACCTTCCTCATGCCATGGGGTGCCTTTCTTCTGTTCAGAAGTGGGGTTGGAGGGGTCCACCGGTCTCTTCCTGGTCTCAGGTTGTCTTTGTCTGCTTCTTCACAGTCTGCATCTGGAAAAAAAAAAAAAAAAAAGTTAATTAATCTACGTTTTGACTGTAATGACAACTTTATTTTTTTTCTGCATGTTTGTAATTTTCCCTCATTTGTGTTTCAATGCAATCTTTTCTAGGGAGTCAGCATTATTGCAAGGTGTTTCTACGTTAACTATGTAATTGTTCTTAAGGATTGCTTGTTGGTTCTGAGATCAATTGTCTCTCTGCTGCTGGTTTTCTTGGCTTTTTTTCTGAATGTTTCAAATGAGGAGGAAAAGGTTCAAATAAACAGGGTACTGCGCCTTTTTGACGTTTGACACACGACAATGAAGTACGATCCACATCCTCATCTCTATAATGGATGGAGCAAACATTTGACCACATGGATGGTGTTGTTGTTGTTATTGTTATTGTTCCAGCAGATCTCGGGTAGTAAGTCTGATGTAGTTGAAAAGGATCTGAGTAGAGCGTATTTTCAACTGATGGAACAGGTGGAAGGAAAGATATTCTTGGTTCACTTAGTGTTGCACAGTCAAACATGATGTGGTTGACTGTCTCACAGGGAGCTGAGCATAGTTGACATGGGTGTAGGGGTCTATACAGTTCAGGTGCATATTTAGGAATGGCACGTCCTAGTGCCCATTTGTTCAGCCATTCTTCTACATTTGGGTTGATGATACTGCACACAGTTTCATATGGTACAGTTGGGGTTGGGTGTGGAAGAGATGACCTCTTTTCTGCAAGTTTGTCTGCTTCTTCATTTCCCCAAATTTGTGTATGTCCTGTATCCATTGGATGACTATTTTCAACTGATGGAACAGGAAGGAGGGATGTTCTTGGTTCATTTAGTGCTACACAGTCAAACATGATGTGGTTGACTGTCTCACAGGGAGCTGAGCA
>JAOWAY010048232.1:0-11859 GCA_028565895.1 Goniobranchus geometricus
AATGCATATTAATGTACAGATTTTAATTCATAGTACAACTTATGAAAACCTCTGAATATAAATTTGGTGCTTATGGGTGACAAATTTGGAATTATGTCATTAAAAATTAAGAGAGGGTTGTTGTTAAGTAAGTCAAAAGACACTGGAAGGTAAATACTTAAATGTAGTTTTGTTGAAATTTAATTTCAAATATTTACTTGTAGTCAGTCAGCTTTTTCTTTTGATTTAGAATCTGACAGAGACAAGAGGAACAACAAAAATATTATGTTTTTCAATTTCCTTGATGCACATGAGACTTGAACCATCAGACTCTAGCTCTAAAGGCCTCTTAGTGTTATTTCTTTCTCCAATAGTTCAGTTGCTGTAAATTTTTTTTATTTGCTTATATACCAGGATATCAAATTTCCACTGTCTTTGGATGTCTTTGATTTATGCACGCCTGAGTTACAACAAAAATTGATACCAATGCGTGAGCGCTTCAAGGCACTGGAGGATAAGAAACTTGAAGAAGCACAATCAGTGAGTGACATTGTTGTTTTCCTCTCTAAATTGTCTCTTGAACTTTAAGCTTAGTTTGAGTTTTATGATGTTTTAAACAAGGTGCTATTGTGTTGAAAAGCAAGGATAAAACGAGAATGGTCAAGCCTCTACTTATATTTTCTGTCCCCTTCACATTACCAATTTTCTATTCGGTGACATTATAGTGTTTATACAGATGATTAAATATTGTTTCTGACATGTTATTAGGTCTGATTTTAATTAAGGACTTTTTTTTTACTCTAGCTAAAAATGACTGGTGTTTCATTGCCACATCTTTGATACAATGAGCCTTCTCTCCTGTATTTAACGATTCAAATTTGGACATTTTTTGTATCATTGCCTTTTGATTTTTATCTTTATATATTTTGTCAAGTATTTATTGAGAAGGATTTGTTACGGTAATCAGTCATTATCATCACTTCTGTGAAAAATTAAAATTGCCATGTGTAATGAACACCCACCAGATTTTCATTGCTAGTATGGTCAAATCATTAATCAGTCTGCCTGATGGTTTTATATTGGAAATGTCTTTTATAAATATAATTTCTTTTTGCTGAATGCAAATCACAAGAGATTGAGATGTAAAAGGTAAACATAGTCACCTTAGTGATTCTAGGGAACATGAAGTTCACATGAAGAAGGTAAAACCCAAGAGGAAAACTACAGGTCTAATGTAAGGGTAGCCGAAACTGATAACAATCTCAACGGTAGATCTAGATCTTGATCCACATCTTCCTCTTGTGATGATGAAATTATTGCTAACAATATAGATCTATAGCAGCCGAGTTCTAACACTGGTAGACCTCATAAGCAGAAAAACAGAAAAAATAGGAAGAGCAGTTGGAAATAAAGATGTAAACATTACTTCATTAGTATATAATATAAATAAGTTTTTAATCAATGTTCAGTGTTACATGTACAATTTTTCTAGGAATTTTCAACATGAAGGGGATGTAAAAAGTGTCCAAAATTTTCAAAATTGAATGGAATTTCCTGCTTTTTTCACTTTCTTTAATTGATCATTTGTTGCACCTCATATTAAACATATTTTGCAAAATGATGATTTTTCATCTTTTACAATTTTTGGGGGGCAAGGTGAGTGCAAAATTGTGCTCAAACTCTTTTCAGGTTTTTCGTCTTCTGCGTTTGCTGTTATGAGAACATTATATTTTCAAAAAAGCATTAAAAAAAAATTTTTTTTTACCCCACAGCACAAAAGTACATTCATTCACAAATAGAATGAGGTTTAATATGTAAGTTTTGTCAGAATTTTATGTAGAAAGTCAGACATGAAAAAATGGTTGTATTCAATGGTGGAATTTGGGTGCAGGGACAGTTTAAGTTCCTTGTTTGGTCCAAAGGAGTTTATCTCATGCTGACTATGCTCTACATTAACTGGATTTTGAAAGATGTGGATGTAATTAATATTTTCTAATTTGAAGTTCTAGTGAAGACTTCGGTTATCCATATATTGTCATATTCCCACGTCACTAGATATGTCAGCTAAGGACCATTTCTGACTAAATTATAAACATTTAGCATTGATTTGGTGAGAATGGCTAGAGTGAAATTTTGTTTAATAATTGGCTTAACTTTTTTCCTTCCTCAGGTCAAAGGCAAAGCATTAACCTCTAAGAAAGACGAAAAGGATGTCAAAACAGAACCATATTGGTTTGAAGATGGTAATGAAACATTTATTAAATTGGAGCTTGTCTAGATTTATTTACAGTGGAGATGACTGTCTAGGGTTATTTACCATGAGGATGTCTGTCTTGGATTATTTAGGGCAAATATGATTGTCTAGGTTTAAATGCAATGAAGATGACTGTCAAGGGTTATTTACAATGAAGATGGTTGTGTAGGATTCTAAACTATAAAGACGACTGTCTAGGGTTATCTAGTATGACAATGAGTGTCGAGGGTTATTTACAATTAAGGTGGTTGTGTAGGATTGAATACAATGAAGATGACTGTCTAGGGTCATTTACAATGGAGATGGTTAAAAATGGTTATTTACAATGAAGATGACTGTCGAGGGTTATTTACAATGAAGGTGGTTGTGTAGGGTTCTTTACAATGAAGATGACTGTCTAGGGTTATTAAAGTTATTTACAATGGAGATGGTTGTCTAGGGTTACTTACATTAAAGATGACTTTCAAGGGTTATTTACAATGAAGGGGTTGTGTAGGATTTTTTACAAAAAGTTGACTGTCTGCTCATTACTAGAATATCAGTAATTCGTAATTACTTGCTTGCTTTATTGACTTGTGCTTGTGTACTTGTTTTCGTGTTGCTTTTGATGCTAAAGCATGCATTGGTTTTCCAACAGACAAGGGCTCAAACAACAGTGGTTACTATGAGCTCCAAGCTGTACTGACACATAAGGGCAGATCCAGTTCTAGTGGACACTATGTGGCATGGGTTCGTAGGAAAGGAGGTATTACCATTAATACTAATAAGACCTCTTAGTCTTTTGCCATTGACTTGTGCCTTATGAATTTTAAAAGTGACTCATTAATCCGCATGTCTCCATACATTTTATTCCCTAGCACTTAATTTTAAGTGCACACAATGTGTTATAGTGTTAAATGGCTAATTTTAATTGATTACCTGCTCTTTGATATTTGGCGTAACGGTTGTAACATTATATGAAAAGTTTCGTCTGATTTGGACTTTGATAGGGCAACATGTGGGGTGTGCGTCTATAAGAAGTGTTGTCAGCTACATGAACGTTACTCTTTCAACAGTGCATCTTAAAAATTGTGTGGGCTTTTTTTTTTTTTTTTAAGTTTATGCAATTGGCCTATCTTGTTAGATAATATTAATTGTTCTATATATCCTCAGATGATTGGCTGATGTTTGATGATGACAATGTGACAGCTATCTCATCAGAGGACATTTTAAGGTTGTCTGGAGGAGGTAATAAAGGACTTTTTTTTTTTCAAGTATGATGTTCATAAATACAACTGTAGGTCTTAGCACCTCTCTGGTGAAGGTGATGAAGAGGATAGATACAAGTTGAGTAGATGGAGAAGATTGTCGCACATTAATATAATGTGTTAGAAGGATACTTGAACAGTTAAAAGGGAAAGTTTATAAGTCAGTCATCCTCCCAGCAACACTGTAAGACCCAGAAACCATGGCTGTAATAAAGCAGGAGGAGATGGGAGTGTTAAGCTGATGAAATGGATATGCTGTATTTCTCAGTTGCAACGAGGTTGGACAGGAACAGAAACAAATAAATTGCAGAGAATGCCCAGGTCAGTAGATTTGGAGGAAATGGGAGAATCTAGGATATATGGTTTGGGATATTCATAGGGCAGATGAAGAGTATATATATCAGCAAGAGAATGCTTGCAAGGCAAAGTGGATGACCATGGAGGTTGTGTCTAAATGGAATTGTTGATATGATAGCCGTTGATTTGAAGAAGATGCATTGAACAGATGCTGTGGCAGCCTGTTACCGGATAATCATATAGAAGTAAAAGAAATGTAAAAACACCTTGTAAAGACTTGAGACTGACAATAATATTAGGGACCCATCAGCTTCTGATCTGGTCGTGATCAAGCCGCATCTTTCTATGTGCTGATAAGAAGTGGGATGGGTCCTGATATAACCGCAGCTTGGTTCTTGAGTTCGGTTGAAAGGGGCTCGGTGCTCCTGCACGGCCGTATTTTGGAGTACCAAACTTTCCTCAAGGGAAAAAAAAAATACGAACAAGCTGCTAAGATCAGATGCCATAGTGAGTGCTAAATGTTGTTGGCCCGAAGAGTAATTTACAATTTAATGGTTTAGGACTTTAATTTCCTCCTTTGGGTCCAAGAAGAATGTTTATTTTTATACATTAATATTCAATTTGAGAAATGAAGTTTTTATCATGGTTGTGATCATGAACCTATTAAACATTGACAAATTTTAATGTAAAAAAAAAAAAGACACAAAAAAAGCTGCAAATTGAAATGTTTTATTTTTTCCCCTAGGTGACTGGCATTGTGCATACGTCTTGCTATATGGACCTCGCCGATTAGAGATACAAGAACCAAATTCCTCCTAGTGCATGTTACTATCAAATATGTTTTATTTGAATGACATTTCTAATATTAATATAAGTTCTGATAATAAATTTACATGTGTTAAGCTAACAATAAGAACAGGAATCCTTTGGTCATAACACCACTTTTTGTCAGGTTTCTGACAATTTGGCCTCACCTTTTTTTTTTTAGAGAAGACCGCTGTATCAAGATTTTATATACCGGTACATAAAAAGAATGTTTCATTAAAGCAATTGTGTAGGATGGGGAAGGTGATATGACAACCCTGCCAGTCTCAGTCACAGTATTAGGACCTAAGATTAATAGTGTGAATTTAGTAACAAAACATTGCTTTAGGATAAACTATAAACATTTTACTCAGATAGCCATTTTTTGACCAGTGTCTCAAATATACGATTGTCCAAGAACTTGAATGAAAGCTTATTTTAGTGGGCAAGGGGTGGAGTGGGGGGAATCTTGTGAAAATGAATATAGCGGGTGGTCCTTGCAAGTGCTAATGGAGATAAAAAGATTGCATTTATATTGCGCTTTCCACTCTTCTACGAACAATCTCAAAGCGCTCTACAATACTCTACCCCCTAGCCGGCATACCCCCTGGAGAGTATACAGTAAAGTGGAGCACAGTCAGTGCAACAATACCAGCCTATTGCTAGGTTCTCTTTTGATACCTGAGTTGAGTGGAGCAATTAGGGTAAGTTTTCTTGCTTTAGGAAAAAAACAAGTTGCTGGCGGGAATTGAACCTGGGACCTCACGATCCCAAGACCAACGCCTTAACCATTCGGCCAACTGTGCCTCCATGGAGAAAACAGGTCATGAAAATATTCTTGGTCTTTGAATGGGTTATAGAATATTTTCTATGGGTTTTTTTTTGTATTTTGGTCATAAATTCATATTGTAAAAGGTCTAGTGAATTGATTTTTAAAAACACATAATATGAATGAGTTACATAACAATTGCTGCACATTTTTGTTGTTATGTATTTCTTCAAAGTTAGTTCTGTTTTGATTGGAATGAAAAAAAAAAAAACCCAGTTAATCTCTGCTTGATTTGGAAAGTCTTTTTAAAGGTATATCAAATATCCATAAACTCAATATAGGATTGGTGTATCTGGTGTAGATCAGGTCTGAATGCAAAAATAAATTTGTTGATTCTTTAGTATCTGTACCATACTGGATTTTTCTTACCAAAGTTTGATATAATAATTTATACTTTTGTTTCCTTTTTCTTTTCCTTCTCTTGTTCTGACTGAAGAGATGATACGACTGTGAAAAATGTTAGATTTAAAACCTGGGAGATTTTTGCATATATGCCAAAGCTATTGCTGTCAATATTCTCATGGCTTAACAAGTTTTGCACAATAAATTTTTTTAAAGTGCTCATAATTCTCATATTCTTATGAAAATGCCCTTGCTGTTTTGATTCATACAATAAACTTTACTTTTTAGCAAATAAAACAAACCAACAAAAAAGAAACAAATAAAAAACAACAGAAAACTTCAGATCCCAAAGGAGATCCATCAGTGGTCTGATTGGTGGCTTTTCATGGACCACTCTTTTTTTTTCTTCTTCCTCCATTTAAAATTCTCAAAACAAAAACAAAAAAAACCTTAACATGCAGGCACACTGGATACTATTTCAGTTTCACTCACGGCCTATTACATCTCAGCTGGTGGAAGTAAAACGGGTGTCGCATTTTTTGTATCAGGTTTGCTTCAGGCACGGCTAATGGGTGTCAGCGGTAAGGATATGGTTATTTGAATGATGGAGCGGCTACAAGTGCAACTGCTTTGGTTGCTCTCGTCAAAAAGAAAGCAATACAGGAAAATACTACTGGATACGCCCAAAATTGAAACAAAGGGGAAGTTTATGGTGAATATCATCATCTGATAGAAGAAATTCTTGGTGATGTGCGGAAGGGGTGGTAGGATTTTTATTGGCGTGGTAGGATTTTTTTCTGGTTGGATTCCCCGGACACCCATAATGACTACTTACTTAAGTTTGAAATAGACATTTATATTAGATTCATGGTTAGAAACAAAGAAGCGTCTTCTGACACTAGGATCCAAAAGATTCGTCATGCAAAGCAAGTTTTAAAAATCCATGCTGTTCTCTAAAAATTTGCGCAATAATATTATATATTCATAATAATCATTATTAAATGATCATTTCTCTAAGAAATTTATGATATGAATATTAAGACTTGAAAGATAGATGTTGCTTAATAACAGTAACATGTTGTTGACAAAATGAATAAAAAAATGTTGAAAATTAGAAATTCAGAAAGTAATGCACAAATATAAATTCAATACAAAGAATGTGTTTATTCTCTGCAGAAATACATCAAAATAACTTTTATTTTGATCCAAGTCAAGACACTGAATGTTTGGGACTAGAACATCATACAACTTTCATGACACATGAGATTCAACTTAACAGAAAGTGTAGTAATGTAAGGGTTTTTTTTTGTTACTTAAATTAAAATCAAAGGAGGCATAATAGGCCAAATTTTCTTATGTGTTTTTCGCACTAAATGCAGTGTCACAATTTAGAACAATAAACCACCAAATTAAAAAAAAAATATCCAGGAAATGTTAAACAGATCTCAGTGGGGTAGTTTTGGTTTTAATCAATGTATAAGTCAGGATATGATCTATGTGATCAAATGTAATAATATATTGTAAATCAGTGTACATGTTGTTGGCATTCCTTTTATTTATAAACAAATATTAAAGAGTGAAAGAAAGAAAGGAGAAAGGTATCAACAAAACTAAATCCATTAAAATTTCAGCTTCTTAAACAACAAAACCAAAATAAGAGAGAAAAACCAAAAAAGAATATCAAGTGACATTGAACAAGGGATTTGTTTTTCTGTTTTAAAACTTGACAAATGATAGAGGACAATTCTTTAAAATATCACTGGATACTGAGCATACCTTAATGTACCAGTCAGTAGTCAGTCACAGGGAAGCATAATCTGCTGAAGGCATTGGGCAGGATTTCAAAGAAGCAGTTTCATGGTTCATAACAAAATTAATTTATATATATAAAAATGAACAGAGGGAACCATGAGAACATTCCCAAAGGATGAAGGAGGTTCTCTCCCAAACAATCTTATCAGTAGTATTGTATAAAAAGAATGCCAACGAAGCAGTTATAAATTTTCTAAGGATATATATAATATAAGTTTAGAGCATACAGTTCACTTTGAAGTCAGTTGTGTTATTCAATGAAATGTGCAGTAACCATAACAAGCATCAGGGCCTTATTTTAACAATGGCTTACAAATAAACATTGTTGACCTGTCTAGACTACATGTATTCAATCAGATTATACTTTCTTAATTTCGTGTTTTAGGGCTCTCTTCATCTTCAAAGGTCATTTCCGTGCCCATGGAACTAGTAGGATGAAAGGCTGGTTTTAAGTAAGAGAACAGGAGAAGAATAGATTTTCTGATAAGGAAAAGTTACCAAAGAGGGAAACAGGCATTTCAGGCATTGAAAATAATATAGGCCTACTTAAGATTACGGTAAGCGGGGAGATGATTTATAGACAACAAAACAGAGCGATACCACCCAGGATTTTTTACCGTCCTTAGTGAACAAAAATATTCGGCCCACCTAGACAACAAGTGACACCGAATAATCTCTCCCCACTGAGGACAGAAAATAGAGCCAGACACAAGAAGGCAGCTGAGATCATTTGGCAAAATCAAACACATCTACTGGTATACATCTATAGACTTAACAAATGAGCATTTTGTGCTGAATACAATTATAATAGTACATTGATTCAAAGCATAATTTTTCTGAATAAGGTTAAAACAGGACCTATATCACATCAGGAAAGACAGTTGATATATAGCAACAGTGATATGATTTTGTCTTTGGGGAATAAACTGCCTATTTCACCCTACTGTAATAATGGAACAGGGTATACATTTAAAAAAATGTAACATCATTTCATATCTTCTAAGGTCATGGAAGTAAAAAAAAGAAGGGTCTAGTTATTGTTACGATAGTTAATAAATTCTTACAACTTACAATCCACATTTTTTTGGTTACAGTCATCAATGCAATAGCTTTAGCAATATACAATTGTATCTCTCTTGCAACATGGTCTCTGGTTTCAATCAAATCTACAAACACTATCTCATCTTTAAAAAATCACCTGTTATTAGCGGTCTCATTAAGCTTACAGTGAAAATCCTATAAATCTTATTTTCTCTGACATGAAAAAATATACAACAGTCATAGTTATGTTAGTTATTTCCAATTACTATATCAGGATCTAACCTCAAAAATTAAGAATTTTGACCATCTGGTCTGTATTTATAGCCTTGCTTCAGAGACACAAAAACAATCCTGGATTTCAGAGGTTTTTGTAACTAAAATCTACATGCATTTTAACGACGGCATGTCCATGTATTTGAAGTTCCTTCAAAACCATAAATGTTATGCCCATAGAGCCACTATCAGTATGTTCATGTTTTCTAGACCGTCAAATAAACGGGTGATATCCATAGAATTTATAATACCATATTATAATACCATTAACCTCCTGACATATGTAACAACACTGACAAGCCTCAATAAGTGGATAACTGATGGAAGAATAAGAGAATGGAGTTCCTGAGGAGGGCTGATGACAGGTTTTGAGGGGCATTAATCCCAATGTCTGTAACAGACCAAGCATCTGTTGAAGACAACATGCTGATTTTAAACAAGAAATGTATATTTCCATAATCATTGAAACATAATGTCGTTTACATTGTCTCATTTCTTTTGGAGTAAGACTGTTTAGAAGAAATTCATACTGAGTTTGAAATATTTTTTCAAAGATAAGAATCCTACCTTACTTCCCATTGTACCACACGTATTATCTGATTTATTATTTTATCTTAATTTTTCAATCCCATTATATTTGTCTGTTATAACTTTCTAACAATTCTGAAAAGGAATAAACGCATGGGGACAGCTAAAACAACAGTGAAGTGAATTCAATTGATTGAATTTAGGAATTTGTCCCTCGATCTCTGTATAAAATAGAATGGGAGAAAAATCGAATTGAAGAAATTAGAAAAAAAATAATAACAATAATAATACGATTTATATACGACTTTTTATATCAGGTCTCAAAATACTTTACAAGTGCAGAAATATACATTCATAATAAGAAGAACAAAGCAATAAACTAACTAACAAATAAATAATTAAATAACTAACTAACTAATTAAATATATAAGAAATAAATAAATAAAGACATCGGGAAATAAAAAATTACTATATAAAAAATCAAGGGAATTCCATCGATCAATGGTGAGACATCTGTTACATTTACAATTACCTTTACCATAGACCACACAAACCGTTCTCCCCACCCTGGTTATCTTAAGAGCAAAGTATTTCAGAAAAAGAGATGTTTTAAGGTTCTTCTTATAAGAATCATGGCTTGTTGTCTATTTAAGACTTTTAACACATGCCAGTCAGCATCAAGCCTATGATGATTGAAACATGTATAGAATTTTCGAAATCATTAGCATCATCTACACCCTTAAAGATACTGCTCTTGTTATATGATATATTTCAAAAATATTTCCAATATACAATCAATTATGGACCGTTCGACCTCTCTACTGGTAAAAGGATTCGAGACTGAGTTCTTTAAACTAGTAGAAAAAGAGCCTTTAACTATCAAAGAGGAAATGGTGACAACAAAGTTAATGGAAAGAATATACCATAGTGATCCAGAAAAAAGCTTCCACCGATTGTAAATTCAAACACACACACAAAAGCTAGGAACTGCATCACACAATAGCCGATAAGAGAATTGGAAATATTGGAGCAAGACCTTCCTGGACACTGGCATTATATTGATAATGATTTTTCGTTTGTGAGCATATTAAAACAATTATCAACGAATGGAAGATTAGATATATTTTATGAAAAGGCTTTCTTCCAAGAAAAAAAAAAATCAAATCATAGGCATTTATAATTCAGCGTTTTAAGAGGTACCAGGTTTCGATAAGAGACAAGAAAAGACACATGAAATATTCGAAAGCTTGACGACTACCGATATCTAGTCATTCCCATTCACAGAGGGTAGACTGACGGTTGGTATCAGGGAAAGGCGTTCCTGTGCGAACAAAAAATCTGTTTGATGAGACACTGTCATTCAAGTACAAAATCTGATGCATCGATTGTTACAGCAACATGAAATGCTTACTTGACACAAGAACCCAGTTTCTTCAGGGGAAACCTAGTAAAATATTAGAGCTGATAATGGGAAGCATTTTGTGGAAATTATCTTGCAACAGCTGAAACATTGATCCTAATAATGGTATCCGTTCATGATTCCTTTATCTGTCTTGATCAAGTTTTTTTTTGTTTCTTTTATTTCTTAAAAAAAAACAACAACAAAAAACTAATGGTCCCGTTGCAGCCTTATGGTTTATAATTCTTTCACATTCTCAGAGAAAGAGCTTTGATTCGATGCCTAATTTGGCAAGAGCGGAGGAATTCGGTAACACACAGGTGGGGCGCGATAACACACCTTTTCCTTGAGGAAAGTTTGGTACATGTACTCCCAAATACGGCCGTGCAGGCAGGAGCGCCGACCCCCCTTCAACCTAACTCGAGAATCGAGTTGCGGCTATATCCAGGACTCATCCCGATTCTTATCAGCACATAGAAAGATGCAGCTTGATCACGACCGGATCATCTGATGATTTATAGCACACAGGTCGATGTCAGCACCCATGCCGTTTACATCCCTCTTCAGGAAGAGAATTGACGGCTTGATCACGGCCGGATCCTGTGACGATAGAAACTGGAGAACCAGTGTATGGTGGGAGGAATTCACAATGTACTCATCTTTGTTGTTATTGTTGTTGTTGTTGTTGTTGTTGTTGTTGTTTGTTTGTTTGATGGGGTTTTTTATCACGCTTGACTGAGTTTCATCTCTCACCTATTTAAGCTCTTTGGTGGAAGTGGACAGGGAATTTTCCTCAAGGGACGTAACTGTATTTAGAAATCGCACAAGACTTGGGAAAAGATTATTAGAATTGACCTCCCCTGTAAACCAGTTGCAACTGCAGCTGCGCAGTCATGAAGGGCTAGTTAAAAAGGCCCGATCCGATGGCCTGGCGGTAGAGCGTCCGCCTCGGAAGCAGGAGGTCGCGGGTTCGATCGCCGGCCGAGTCATACCTAAGACTTTAAAATTGGCATTTTAGTAACTTTCTCGCTTGGCGCTCAGCATTATGAGAACA
>JAOWAY010048343.1:0-11858 GCA_028565895.1 Goniobranchus geometricus
CTCTCTCTCTCTCTCTCTCTCTCTCTCTCTCTCTCTCTCTCTCTCTCTCTCTCTCTCTCTCTCTCTCTCTCACCACGTTTTGTTAAGTACAATTTAATCATGTCTCACACATCCTTGCTGACACAAAAACTACCCATGCCTTAGTCTAAGCACAAATACCAAAGACTTGTGGTGCCGGTGGTGGCTGTTGCCTGGTTTTTATTAGCCCACCTTGGCCGATTACTGTTCCATGTTTATGATTGTGGCAGTTCATGTCTCTTTCTTGGGCCTTGCGCACCTTATCTGGGTCAGAGGTCAAGGCGTTCTTTGGAAGTTCTCCTTAATGTCAAACATTAGGTAGAACCCGACAGGTTCTCTCTAAGCTTTTCTGAAATGAACTCTGCCTGCTTTTTCTCCCTTGAGGAAGTGAAGCAGTCAGGTCAAGAGATTGTGTGACCAATGAAACTCTGGTAGTCTCTATGCAAATGCCCAACCACATAGGTAAAAGTTAAAGAGGAGGGCTGGTCTTTAACAGGCAATTGCCAATCATGGTTGGTCAAAACTTGGTGACAGTAACTTTATCAAAAGTTCATCCTTTGTCCAGTGCTCTTATTATGAACAATCCATTGGGAGTTGCGACCTTGGGATATACATGTTGACAATGAAAGTTGGTCATGAAGTCCTTGACATAGAACTACACCTCCAGGAAAATCACAAGCCTTTTCAGGGTTTGTATTTCATAAATCCTGATGGTGCAGGTTAACATTTAACTATCACTTTTATCAGCCATTTCACCAAAATGTTCTTAGCCCTTGGGATCAACAGTTGGTTAATTTTATATCCTTCGTTAAAACAAATTTTGTTTATATGTGTTGCATTACTGCTCCTTTTAAGGGTCACAGCTTTTACAATTGTCCATCATTTTCACCCCTTTAAAAATATGAATGATCCATAAGAATTCTTTTATCCTGTTCAACATGAAGCTCAAAGCCCTTTAAAAAGTCTTACCATGCTCATCAGTATCAAGTTAAAAATGTGTTGGTCAAAGTATACCTCTTTGTACCCTTTTTTCCATGTATTTTCATATCATCATCTACTCACACAATAATTCTTAATTTCATTTGGAGAGAGGCAGAAGTTAGCATGTCTCTTTTCCGATCCTGTACAATTGAATATGGTTAATTTGATTGCTCTATGAATAAATTGCTATTTTGAGGACAAATTTTTAAGTTTCAGATTTGTCCCCAAGTGTGAGAAAATCGTTTAGTTTTTAAAAAAATGAAATCAAAAATGAAATTAAAAAAAAAAGAAAATTAGCTGAAATCTGGAGACACAGAGGTAAGAATCCTTCAACTTCTAGTGTGAAAAGGTACCTCGGTAAAGATCCATTTCTGTAGTTCCTTGATAATGAGTTGAAAAAAAGTAATTATTTAATCATCTAAGAAAGCAGTCTATTAATCTTATAATGTAAATCCCATCTGTCCCATATTTGTCTGGTTAACTTTACCATAATGGGTGAGTGTTTGTATTTACTGCAGAGACAAATATTCTCAGGGGGCTTTGTAGCTCAGTGGTAGAGCGTTGGCCTGCGGACTGAGAGACAGCAGGTTTGATTCTCGTTCTGGAACCATGCACTTATTCCTTAAGCAGGAAAATTTACCTGTTGCTTCACTCGACCTTAGTGAAATGGTTACAGCTTTGGCAGGAAAAGTACTCTGCAATAGACTAGCATTCTTTTGGGATGCTGATTGATATATCTGTTTCTGTCAGCTTCATGCTTTAGAAACTGGTATAAGCTCCAGCCAAGGACAACTTTTTATTAACGACTTGATTTTGAAAGAGTTCGAATGTTTAGGTCATCATTAACACAGATTGTAAGATGGAAATCTGTTCTTTATTCATTTATTGAGTGAAATCAACGATTTTAATTAGATTAAAAAAGAGATTCATTGTTTTCCTTCTTTACTAGATACAACTTGAGGATATTGCTATTTCAGTAGCCTTTCTTAAAAAAAAAGCAAAACAAAACAGATACATAGAAGTACTTCAGAAGTTTTACTCGATGAGTCATTCTGTATATAGATCTGGCGCTGAATTACAATTTTGTACACATTGGAATTTTTATTATTTTAATGAAAGAAAAAAAGATTATAAGGTTTGAGACATGTGTTTTCTTTTCAATTATTAAGGGAACTTGTACATGCTTGAGATTTTTTATCAATCATTTTTCTACCAAATCTATTGATTTGTGTTTTCAATAGGAAAAGGATTTCAAGAGCAAGCCTCACATTATCCAACCTTTAGAAAAGAAACAATTCAAAGGAAGATCATCCAGACTCAAGTCTGGCATCTCAAGGAACAAGGGTGCTTCTTTGGATAAGGTTCAACAGCCCTATGTTTGCCTTGACGACTGTCTTAAGGTTATAGTATGTTCCTTTTTAAAATTTACCATAGAAGGATTGTCCTTGTGTTGGATGTGTTTACAGATCATGAACAATCTTTTTTTTTCTTTCTTCATCTTTAAAAAAAAAAAAATCAAATTTTATCATCAATTTGTATCATCCATAACAGGAGAGTGATTTTAAATTCACACCTCAAGTTGTGCCATTAGAAAAGAAACAATTCAAAGGAAGATCATCCAGACTCAAGTCTGGCATCTCAATGAATAAGGGTGCCTCTCTGGATAAGGTTCAACAGCCCTATGTTTGCCTTGTTGACTGTCTTAAGGTAATAGTATGTTCCTTTTTTAAGTTTACCATAGAAGGATTTAACAGGATGATGATTTTAAAGCCATACCTCCAGTTGTGACTCCTTTAGAATAGAAACAGTTGAGAGCATTATCAAGTTCTGGTATTCTGATATAAACGTTACAGACCTTTTCGTTGCATAAGGCATACCAGCCATATATACTTTTCTCGTTAATTGCAGCAGGGTAAAGCTTTTTTCCATACAGAGGTCTACAGGTGTCCCTTAAAAAAAAATAAGTATGATTACATGTGTATATGAACTAGTCATTAGTCAGTCAGAACGTTTACTGAAAGGGTTTTAATTCATAGAAACATGAGTTTTTGCGCTGAAATTTTGTAAACGTAATTTTGGATAGTTACTTTAAATGTATGAATATAAAAAAGTCTTTTGTTTATTGTTTGTTATAAGTAAGGAACATTTGCAATTGAATGTTCATGTCATTGGTAAAAAAGATTGGTGTCATGACAAACAACAGAGATGAAACTACTCAAAAGATTGTATTTTATCATAAAATGCTCACCTTCTGTAAATGAGAGAACATCATTGTCATTTTATCCAGATGAATTAGCTTCAACATCAGGATTAGCCATCACAATATGGTCAAGAACTTTGGGAGTAAAAAAACATGTTCTATCTTAACATTAAACATCGTGGCTTTCCTTCTCCCTTTACATCCCCAAATCCTTTCTTCATGAAACTTCTAATAAAATAAAACCATTCCTTGATATTTCACCTATGAATTCCGTTTTTGTTGACTGAGATGGATACAAGTGTGCAGAGTGATAATTGAGTGACTAGTGAACATATTGACAGCAAGACAGTGTAAATCTAGGTCAACCTCTGACCTACTTTGTCAGAACTACATGTAATAGCCTGCTGTGACTTGATCAACTACATGTAGTCTTCAATTGCCAACTAGCTCTGTCTTGTGCCCCTGTCATCACCGCTGCCATTGTGGGCATTCTAATAGTCCCAGCCTCTCTAAAGATGGTCCTTTTCAGTGTTTCTGTGTGTGTGTGTGTGGGGGGGGGGGGGAGGTGCTCTCCCTCTTTTACCCTCTATCTCCATAATAGGACTTGTTTTGTAATTTTGGCATCGTGTCTTCTACAAGCATGGCCCACATATTTCTGTCTCCTCCTCTTGATTACCAATGACACCTGGGATTGTCGAGATAGCTCTTTAATCTCTTGTGTGGTTTAGAATTCATTCCGTTTGATAGACATAAGTTTTCTCAGGCATTTGTTTTTTCCTGTTTTCTTTAATGACCTCCAACTTTCTGCTGCATATACTGAGACTGACAGGACATTGGAGTTGGAAATTTTGAGTTTTGGTTTTGATGAAATTAATTGGATGACCATACTTTGTTGAGATTTCTGAGGCTGAGGCTGCCTTTGCCAGCATCCCCTACCTACTTCCTTTTTGATGTCTCCTCCTTTTTCTAAGCATCCACAAAGATTACATTACATTGCCAAAGAGAAGTGGAGAAAGTATGCAACCCTGCTTGACTCCAATTCTGATTTCAAACCAGTCACTGAATTCTCCATTACGGACAGCAGATTGATTGTCCTAATGCATGTCTTGTATGATGTTGATTATTTTTATCGGAATGCCGTAACATTCCATGATTATCCACAGTGAATCTTTGTGTAGGCTGTCAGATGCCTTTTTGAGGTCGATGAAATTGAGATATAGGGTTTTTTCTTTTTAACATCCTCCTCCTATCAAAGGAAAACTTTGATCTAAGCAACCCTGGGTGGAAAAGTGGCTTGACCCCCACTTAATGCTTTGTCCAGGTTGAATCCGCTTGAGGAGAAGCTTGGCGAACATCTTTCACATCACTGATACTAGAGTCACACCTCTCCAGTTATGACAGTTACTGAGTTTGCCCTTCTTGGGAATATTTACAATGACTCCTTTCCTCCATTTCTCTTGTACTCTTTCCTTCTTCTGGATCTTGTCAAAGAAAGATGTAATGTACTCCTATTGCTTATCATCCATTGCCTTTAACATTTTTGCCTTTATCTCATCACTCTCAGTGGCTTTGTTATTTGCCATTGTTTTAGCCACTATTCTTTAGTTAACTTTTTCTGAATTCACTTGGCAGTAATAGACATTGAGTGTCTGGCTTTTCATTTCCTTCTGGAAAGCAAATCATATCTGGATAGGCCCGGTTTAGTATTTCTTTGAAGTGTTCAGCCCATCTGGCTTTCTTTTAGTCATTTGCGGTAAGCATTTTGCCTGTCTCGTGTGTGATTGGCCCTCCCTTTGGTTTTATTTCCCCAGCAAGTCATTTGGTGGTTTGGTAAAGGACTTAACAATTACCACTTGCGGCTGTTTTACTATTTCCTATGCCAGGGATTCAAGACATTGTCTGAGTTCTATCTTTCCTAGCCACTGATTTCACCCCGTTCATCACAAAATCTGTACACATTTCTAGCAAGCTGCTTCCCTAGATCAGTCTTTGTGTTCAGAAGTGATACCTTTGCTTCCCTTCTCTCCCGTATATAATTCCAAGTCTCCTCACTAATCCATTCTTTCCCTTTCACAACGCTGGAGACCAGCACTTTCTTTTGCCTCTGATATAATAACATCTTTCGTTTTATTCCATGATTCTTCAATGCTTAGAGTTTCCATGTCAACAAGAACTTCAAGCCAATTATTTGAGTTCCAGACGGAACTTCTCTCTAACCGTTTCAGTTCTGAGTCTTTGACTATCAATTTTGCGGTGGTTTGTGTCACCTTCTGCCTTCAATTTCACTTTGGCAATGCACAGATTGTGATCACTCCCAACATCAGCACCTTGGTATGTTATCATATGTTACATGAAAATTCTGTGCTGTTTCTAATGCAAAGTGGTCAATTTGATTCTGATAATGTCCATCTGGTGGTGTCCATGTTGTTTTATGTATCTGCTTGTGATGGAATATTGTGCCTCCTATAATACATGTAAACCCCTCAGCTGTTCCATGCCCACCTATTGCATCTTATATTCTTGTATTGTCATCTCTGACTTTGGAGTTGTTTCATTATAGTGCGAATAGACTCCTTTCTACCATGTCTGGGAACTCAATCCACAGTGTTCTGCAGCATTTCACAAAGTCCTTCTTTGTCAGCCTCAACTGCCTCATTTGTAGGTGTGTGCCAGAGAAATGTATATAACTAATCTAGAATCTGAACGTGACCTGCTCAGCCTCTCACTCACCTGTTCCTGCGTCAGCTATGTCCGTGACCGACAGAAATGAACGAGGGCCATTTTTGAGTTGGAGTCCATCTCAGCTGATTGTAGACAAGGCCTAGGCCTGATACTAATAATATAATACGATGATAGCGCTCGAGCATTTTGGTGGTGGTGGTTGTATTCCAGTAGCCAAGTTCTAGATCTTCACTCTAGACCTTGGTACGGTACTAGCGCTCTAAGAACACGCCCTTGTGGAGATTGAAATATCGCTCTGTTAGACGGATCGTGCACATAGATGGACTGCAAGGGACATAATCTATATATTTACTCTAGACGCCCATTGTCTCATTTATCAACCAATCAAATGCAAGCCCACATAGGGCAATGCACATGATCAAATCTTTTGAACTCATTTCTTACCAAGCCTGTCAATCATGCAATAAATCCCCATATGCTAAACAAAGAATGTGTAGCCTTTTGGGTGAAGGGGTTGAGCCCAAGCTCAGTCATTCAAAACTGACCAAACACAACGAATCAAGGAAAGTCTCCTTATCCACCGTCACCACAGTGGTGAGATGCGCACCATTGTTTTAATTGACTCAATGTTTTGTAACATTCATTGAGCGATAAAAGACTTAGGATACATGTCAGTGTAAACTCAGTTTTCTCTGTCACCATATCTCTGCAACATTATGCTCCCTTTCTGGCTAGTAGGGCCATGTCATTTGTTGATGGCCTCCCCAGCTGGACAGTGATTGTTGTCTGATTCGTCCATGTACATAGAAAGGCGCCTTTCAGTCTGTCAGGTCCGTGGTGGATAGAGCCGTGTTTTTTGTTAACAGCCTACCCAACTGGACTGTGATCATTGTTTGCTTTGTCCATGTGGGCAGAAAGACACCTATCCGTCCTGCAGTAACATGCACATCTCTATTAACAGCTAATAAGAGCTAGATGTATGGCTTAATCTGAAAACTAGAATTTTCAGGCATTAAGTGGAAGGTCTATGAGAAAATGAAAGCAATTTTGTCAACTTAGGTAGAAAACTTTCTGTTCAAAATCGTGTTTTTAGCCGAACCGGGGAGTTTTGTTAAGGGGCCAATTTGTATAGAAAAAATTTTGTTGTCTGGAAAAACCTCGATGTAAGGGGACCATGTTCTCAGACGGCATGTTGTTAAGGCACCAGTACTGTATCTCACATATGTATTCTTCTTGCACAACTGACTTCTCCCCCCCTCCACCTCCACTTTCTTTATTATTGATCTTCCCTGGGTTTTTTTTTTCCTCCTTGGATTTGTATTTTTATTGATCAACATTTTTATATCTCGGCATCATATCTACTTCCTTAAGCATCAGGATATAGATGGATTATACGGCACTGTAACGTATAGTCAGTGATGCAAAGCTCTTACCAATAATGTAGGCATCAGGGTTAAATGGCTGTGAGGTCAAACAGATCCTTTTGACATTACGGTTCAGTATATATATAATCACTGTTATTGTTCTCTTGACAGGCAAAACATCAACTTCCGTCACCTTCAGTGAAGAAACAGCTCAAAAGAGAAATTTTTAGTCAGCCTATCTTTTCCAGCAATCCTAACAGCGAGGCTATTTCTCTGAATGATACTGACCAGCCTGGCCTGGATTCTCTTGACTGCTGCCTGGTAATGCATTTTTTAGACCATGTATAAATAAGAGAAGATAATACATTTTATGGTTGCAAGAATGTAAAAAATACAGAATGGAGTTTCATGGTATCGGGCTGAAATGAAAAGGAAAATTCTGAAGTTGTGCATTGCTTTGTGAAACGTTTGCGGGAGTTTCCAACGTTAATGAAATTGCTGCAAAGGTGATGATTACAAAATTTGAAGCACAATGTTTATGATTTCTCCCTGGGTATCCAAAAAGTTCTGACTCATTGGATTGTGGTATTTCATATTACTTTCCCAGTGTCGGTTATGCTCAAGGCCATTACCGGGAAAATGTTCAGACATTTTTTTGGGTGACCACGTATGCCCCTGCAGTAGGATGCATTAGCTTGGAAGTTCTAAGACTTTAGGTCAGAAGTCATGGTTGTCAGATAATGAGGTCTGGGTAGAGATGGTCTATAACAGTGATGACATGTGATTGCCTGCAGTCCTGGTGTAGTTGTAGATTACTGTATTATTTTGAAGTTTGCAAATTTTCTGTGTTGATTTGAATAAGGACATGGCACTTTAATTGAAAAACTTTTTTTTTAATATCTAATGATTAAATAAAAATTTGTGAGCTTTCTTTTTTAATTGCAGGAACAGAGATCTGGCATCAATTTGTTGGAAAGCGAACATCATCCAAAAGATGAAGTGAATGGGATCATCTCTTTTCAGAGTCCGAACCATTTGAGTCAAAATCCAGAATGTTCAGATCAGAGTGAAGAAAGCAATAGAAGAATAGCATTGGAAGGTGGAGAAGAAGTGTTTGCAGATAGACCAATCAAGAAAGAATTGTCATATAGTGAACAGATGCCTGTATCTGAAAGGAAAGAGTATGATACTATTCGCACAAGGAATTATCAAGATCAGTTTCTAGCTTTCTTGTTTAGTGAAAACGCACAGTCCTTTATGGGTTTTACATTTACAAAACCTGGAATCCCTTTTCCAAAGATAGAATGACAATAAGAGAACCATATTGTTGGCAATTCCTTCTAACTGTGTCAGTTTCAAACTCAGTTGCAGAAGATATGTATTATACTGTTAAGCAGGGTTATCTCAAAGTTTCTGGTGCTGAAATGATGAATCGTGATGAAGAACTGCTTAAATCATAGATCTTAGATGAAGAATGAAAGTGAAGAGTTTATGTCTAGATTTTGCGATGGGTATAGCATCACAGATTCCAAGATGAGAAGTATTCTTTGAAATAATTTCACACCATGTCAGTCCTCTACTTCAGACAAGTGTAAAAATATCTGATGAATGCCTCTCTTTACTGATTGAAACTGACTAACTTTTCCAACCAATTATGTTGTTGCCGTCCAATCCTGGAACTTGAAATAAACTTATTATTCATAGATCTTTGCCATCTATTTCCAGTTGATTGAGAATTCAGAACAATTCGTTTTGTTGAGTCTCATCGTCAATTAAAAATTTTATCATAATCAAATGAGCAGAGGCTTAATCATTTCTTCATTTTCCGTAGATCAGCTCTTTAGTAGTGAAAAAGTGAGGATGGTATTCAGAGATCCTCTGTCTTCAGTGAAACTGAGTTGAGTGTTCAAAGTGCATACGGTCATCCTCTTCATAACCATTTTGAGCAGAGGCTTTGTCAGATAGCTCATAAGACGTACTGTCTTAAATTGTAGATATTCCATTGCTTTTTCCTTCTTATTCAGCATTAAGAAGATAAAATTGCACATTTCTTCTTATATTCCCCCTTCTTGTAAACAGAATTTAATATGTCTTTTATATCATTCCCTTATATCTTAGTTCCTCCAGGTTTCTAACTGTGATGTCATCCATACCAGCTGCTTTATGGTATTTTATCCTATTCGTTGCGTCTTGAACATCATTTGTCAAAGTTGGTGGGCCTTCCATGTAGCTGTCACGTTTTCAAACTGGAAGACTGAGATCTAGGGTTCCAAAACAAAATCCTCTGGGATTACTTAATCCCGTAAAAGGGTTTTACGATTTTAAGGCAATCATAGTTTTTTGTTGTAATTTTACTTATTACATATATTCATTTCATTTCTTTGCTCTACCGGGCCTTGGCAACCATCTCCCATATTTTCATGTTGACTTATCGGCAGGAAAAAAAAAAGTATATATATATATATCCATATATATATGCCATTTATATAAAAATGATTGTGCCTGAAGATTTTCACCTTTTAGTACTTTAAAAAAAAATTGATTATTATTATTGTATTGTTCATGATCAATGCTTTATCCTTTGCTATTTTTATTACTGAAATGACAGGCTAATAACCCACTGCCCAGGAGGCAAGAGACACAGGTTATTAGTTAGAGGGGTTTATAAGACAAACATGCAAGGTTTAAAGGAAAATAATATTGCAAAGGTTCTGTACTTTATAATCGCAATGTACTAAATGCTGACCTATAATTTCTTTCAATGTCTTGTGAGTCTTTTAAACTCTAGTGACAGTAATCCTGTCACTTCCAATCTTTTTCCCTGTTTCTTATGAGGGACGAACTTACATGAAAAATCTCCAATTTCTTGTCAATGCCCAAGTCATTTCTTCATTTAGTCATTTTCAGTTGTTGTTTTTTTTTGTTTGTTATAATTTTCTTTCAACAAAAATGTCTTCCAGATGGACTTGCGAGTGTAAGTGAAGTAGGCTGACAAACAAAAATTGAATGGGATTCACTTACCATGTGTTGTGTATATTAGTTAGAGAACAAAATGATTGGCTATATGTGCTAACTCATCATTAAAACGCCCAAGGCAAGACAAAGAATTTCTATATATATTGGTCCTGGACCATGGTAATAATAATAATTATAAAAATGAATATAGCATTTACCAAGATTGCATTTGCATTACCAAGCACATATCCACAAACGTGTCTATACTATATGCGTTTAACATACTTCCCACTTTTGATCATAGGGTGAATTGTTGTTTCATTTTACTTTTAGTTTGATTTTTTTTATCTTGTATCATTCACGCTGTCAAATAAAAAAAAAAAGTAGATTCTTTAACTGGGATTTAAATGGTCTACATTTTATGTCTCTTGTAGTTTTCTCCTTAGGCCATTCCAAACAACTGCGCTACATATGTAAATGCGCCATCTCCATACTTTTTGTATATTGAAACTATCTTTTCCAAGATGCATTTGTCATGTGATGATTGTAACACACTGAATGGCTGGGGAAAATTGACAAAATTTGTAATATAATTTGGTGTTAATTTTTAAACAGATCTGTTGTAAATAAAATAAAGCAATCTTATAATCCCTTCTATCTTGACTTGGCAACAAATGCAAACTTCGCAAGTCTCGTGAAATGTGATCTGATTTTTTTTCTTTTCATTATTCTGAACCACCTGAAGGCATGATGTTAAAGCCTTTGGTACATATGAATGGAGCGAATGTCAGTAGTCAATTTTGAGAACTAAGATGGTCGTTACTGTTTTAGTAATATCAAATGACAGGAAATGACAGACATGATTTACATTGTGGTCTGAAAATTTAGGGATTTACACCTATATTGAATTTGAGCTTTCATCATAAGGTCATTGTTGACAACAAGAAATATACACATATTAGGCCTGGACCATGAGTGAACAATTTTTTAACTCTTATGGTTTTGCAAGAAGCTCAGTAATTATAGAGTAGAGGCCTGATTGGAGAAGAAGGTTATAAGAGGGGAGTTTGAACTAGAACATAATCTGTTTCATGTGTTAAGCCAATTATAAGGAGAAGCAGGTTTTAAGGTGGCAGGTTATTAACCTGTTGCTACTACATTGTATATCACTTTAAACTCATGGACAAATTCGACATTCATAGGGTAGTGCTTCTTGTATTTTTTGGTGAAGGAACTTACTATATTTTGCAAATGTCATTGGAACAAGCAAATGATAATATGTAAGTGGTGTTAGAATGTTAATTTTGTTCATTTGTTTTTTTTTACAGAATCTTTACTTATAAATTTGTGGTGGAAAGATGTAAGAAACAAATCAATTAAATAATAGCTTTCAGAAAGGGACGAAAGCTGTGATCTATAAATACGTTATGTCACTTTAAACTCTAGGTAGATATATTATGTTACGTTTTTTATCACTAAGTTATAGGAAAGAATGATTTTATCTGGTTACTTTGATCTTTCTTTCTTTCTTTTTCAAATTCCCATTCTACCTTTCGGTGTATGGGATCTAGATATCCGAAGTGATCTTTCTCCAGTCTACCCTATCCTGACATTTTCTCTTTCCTTCAGTGAATGTTAAATTTCTTTTCTTTAGCGCC
>JAOWAY010048454.1:0-11856 GCA_028565895.1 Goniobranchus geometricus
CTCTCTCTCTCTCTCTCTCTCTCTCTCTCTCTCTCTCTCTCTCTCTCTCTCTCTCTCTCCCTCTCTCTCTCTCTTACTCCCTTCCTCAATCCCTGTTCAATATTTCAATAATTTTACGCTCAGAAAGATATTGAAAGCCTGTCCCTCACAGAAAGTTTTCCTCCGACTTATTATTTCAAAAGAAGATAAAAACACAGACAACATGACATCGAAACACATGACTTTCATGATAAATAGAATCTCATCCACTGGAAAAATCTATTGTTAATTAAGATGCAAGCAAAAAAGGTTACTAATGAGGAGAATTATTTTTTAAAAATTAAATTCTGAAATAGCTGATAACCTGCAGCCTCACTGACTGTATTTATGATATTCAAACATATCTGTGGTCTTCATCATTGTACCTTCCCTGACAAATAACTCTTGGTAATTCAACACTTCAAATTCTTTGGACTACTTCCAATCTGCAGATACAATTTAAAGAGTGGTTAATCAAAACTTAGTATCCCAAATTAAAAACTCTACGGCATTTTTTCCAGGAAAGTCAGCTCCTATAGAAACCTAAGATGATTTTGAGAAAATATTCAATGCACAGATATTTATACTAATCTCAGTGGAGTTTTCTAAGCGCATTTTGATGATTTTGCCTGCAGGGATTTTTTTTGTAATCTTACACAGCTAAAAACATAGAAGGAACTTTTTATCTTAATTGTACATACAGATTTTGGGGAAAATGCTCTTCAATTACCTTTGTAAGAGGAAAAGTCTGAGAGATCCCCAAGTCCTGATAAAGATTTGGTAGTCCAAGATTCCTCCATTTCTGATTCTGAATAAGATTCCTTGTCAAGATTTTTAGTTGCTCTGAGCAGGTGGAACAATGAAATAAATGAAGATATCAAAATCATCATGCCCATGAGTAACCTTTCACCAGGGGCAACCCAAAGATATTTCTCATTTCTCCATACTTTGAAGAAAAATAACTGAGTTTGAATATAATTTCTTTGTCAGAAACAACTCCGACATTTTCATATATGATATTTTTTACAGGAATAACTTAGTATAATGACCAATTTGTCAGAAACAACCAACAGACATTTTTCATATCTCTATATTTTTTACAGGAATAACTCAGTTTAACTTCTTTGTCAGAAACAACCAACAGACATTTTTCATATCTCCATATTTCTTAAATGAATGACTGAGTATAATAACTTCTATGTCAGAAACAACCAACAGACATATTTCACATCTCCATATTTTAAAGCAATGATACCTCAGTTTGAATAATTTCTTTGAAAGAAATAACACATAGACATTTTTCATATCTCATATTTTTTTAGTAAGCAATGAAAATTAAAAATCTTCGCAATGTCTGACATTTCTTAGTTACTTCAACATATCAAGATTGTGGTGTCATTATCATTGGTTTAGATTTTTTTTTTTCTCCTGCTCCATTTTAATCATGTAGTTTGTGCCTAAATACTAGAATCATTTGCATTCTCAGGAAAGACACTTTTGAATCAAGAGTCATAACATAGGTTTTCCGATTCTATGAAGTGTTTATAAGAATAAAAATAATGTTATAAACAGTAACGGAACTGTGAAGAGTATCATTAAAAATATATACCTTAGGTCTTGTATTCTCAGAGGTGATGACAAAGTGTCTGGACCAATCTTCTCCCAATGAGCTTTCCTTATGCCTGCTTTACAATTCAAAGATCTAAGGTTGCCATCAGTCAAGGGTACGCATTCCTTATTCTTCTCTCTCTGGCCTGAGATGAGACCTCTCATTTCCGATAACAGAGTTTTCAGTTCCTGTCCAACTTCACTAAATTCTCGATGACGATCCTGACACAGACAAATTCAAAATATATTAAAATTCGGCATTAATCTAACAATGTAGATACTGTTTATTGTTTGTGATATTTAAGATTTGTTCTCTTATCTAAATGATTTTGATTTACTAAATGAGATTTATAACATATGTCACATTTTTATACACCACAATGAAACAAGTTTCACAAACCTTACAATGAAAAAATGAGGACTGAAGGCAATTATTTTACAAATATCTGTTACAAGTTAAAACAATTAACAGAGTATTTTAGATCTGAATCAAGGTTATTCACTTGTTTTGAGCAACATATAATTTTGTGTTTTAAGGCCAGTTAGGAGCCCTAGATCTAGGAACTGCCTCATTACAAATTGTTGATCAAGACATTTGACCGAGTTTCTTTCTTCAGTTGCATAACATCTCATATCCTGGAGACTTTTTCTTGTCTGAATGCTATGGTTAAACTTATATCATAACGATTTCAAGAAGCATGGTCATAAGGGGACGATACGAGCAATTCAGGTTCCATTGAAAGGGGTCAGAACAAAATTATGTCTGAGGAGGCATTTGCTGAAATGAACTCAAATTCTACAAAGAGAAATAATATACGCCTCACCACCAAGGTCAATAGCCTAAAAGCTTTAGTATAATCTATTCTTCTTTATGAAAGTGAAAGCTGGGCACTGATCAAAAATTTTGAAATAAGACAAGGAGCAGCAGAAATATGGTTCATCAGAATACATAAAATTATCATGGACAAGTAAGGAGACAAACAAGGAAGTGATGGAAGTGGCTTGGTACACAAGATCAAAACTCAAAACCATCACAGAAAGACCGTTAAAATTCTTTGAGCTCATAAATAGAGCAAATGGACTAGGAAAAAAAATCACTTTGATGTGACAAGATTTGTGGGGTTAAAAGCAGAGGAAGACAGATTAGCTTTATTTGTAGATTTCATAGTCACTATTATCACATTAATGACCTTGAGAATTTGAATCTACACAGAATCTGAACTCCTGATGAAATTGCTACAAAATTGGTGATTACAGAATTTGAAGCATACTGTGGATGATTTCTCCTGGTGTATCCCTGACCTATGACCTCTGTCAATTGCAATTCCACTCTAGGACCCGTTCCCACTATCAGCTAAAGTGTGATACTGACAATTCATCATTGCAAAACAAAATGCCCGAGCCATATGTGAGAGTTAAAGACTGTGTGAGAGGGAGAGGCAGTCTCTTTCTAATGAATAAAGTAAAAATTCAATACACAATTAATTTGCTTTTATAAATCCTAGATCATTCTAGGCAAATATATTATGAGAGGTGAATAAAACTCAAACAAGTGAAACAGTGTAAGCATCAACTTACCTCTCTGACCTCCAATGTATTTTTCATCGGTACATCTTCAAATTCCCTTTCACCTCTCATCTTGTCACTCTCTGATTTCCCACTTCCCATCCCATAGTTGGTGTCCCTTTCTGGCACCATGTTTACTGATGAAAACGGAGGCAGATAAGAACCAGTTCCAGTTAGGTAGGAGCTTGGTACTCCACTGCTGCTCCGCAAACTGTGAGTTTCAGCCTCCTAACAGTAAAGAGTTGTGTTGACTTTTTGGTTAGAAATTCGTTTTCTGATATTGTTTGTAGAAGAATTCATCTTATCTTTTCTGAAGAAATGGGTACTTAAAAGCTCACAAATTTGGTGATTTCAGGAAAAAATGTTTTGTTGAAAAGATTTTGTAAGGAAACTTTGAGTGAATATTGAGTAATAGTAATATAAAATTAATCCTAGCCAGCAGGGAGTGTAAGGAAAACATATGATTGACACTTATACATTTTAAAATAAATATTTTGATTTAATAATGCAGTGTCCTTATGTGAAATTATTATAATCTCTATGTTTCATTCACAGCCTAATATGAATCAAGAATGTCTGATTCAGCAACACACTTCTTACCATAAAAAATCATATTACTAGTTAGTTGTAACATGGGAATTCAGCAAGTATTATGGTGTCAGTGCTTTTGATGATATATGAAAAAGATAAGTATGTGCAAGAACAGAATTGATATAATTAACAAGGATAACTGATACTTAAGACTCATCAATTTCAGCCATGTCTAAATATTCCAAAATGGGAAGTGATTCTGCAAGACAATAAAAGCCATACATGCTATTCAAAGACAAAGCTTCTTAGAGATGAAAATACTTTCAACTGAAGTTCATAAAAATGTGCATGCTTAAGTCAAAATGTACTTGTTTCATTGAAAAAAGGGGCTTTCTGATTCCCTATTGTTGAATTTAAACTGTGATTCCCCTACCTAAGTTGCCATTTTCCCCAAAAAATTGGGTTCCCAAACATTCCCATTCAATTCCTGATCACTGTTATCATCACACAACTAAAAGTCCCATCTCTATACATTTGGTCCTAATCAAAATGTAAATTCTGACATATCTCATAGTGAATGTAAGTCAGTACTTTAAAATCATTTAAGTTCCATTGTAAAGAATCAGGTCAATAATCTTACTCAAATGACAACTTGTTTAAAAACAAAAGCATGCATCATCATCGATCAGATGTACTGTTAAAAGAAAACATTCTAATCCTGTTTTCATTACCTTAATTACATTATCTAGTCTTTTGTTCATTCATAAATCTTTTTGATTATTTTGTGCGCTTCAGCAGTTTTTATTCTGGCCTTTTTGTCATGTATAGGTGGGATACTTCCAGTAGAGCTTAAACCTCCCATCTATCCAACTCTATGTCTCTGACTGCTATATGCACACACACACACACATGCCCTTAAGCAAAATAAAATATCAAAATTGGGCAAGAAATATGAATCATTCAAATTTAATTTGTTCAAATCAAAAGCAACACCTTGGAGCACTTAAGCCTTGTTTTAGAAATCAACTCTTGAAAAAAAAAGGTGTGCTTTTGTAAAAAAAAAAACACATCTAAAAGCAGTGACAGCACTGAGAAAAAAGGATTCAGCTGTGCCTGGGCTTGCAAAAAATTATGATGGAGGAGTGCAATTACTGTAGCTTTCTCCTGTTATTATTGAAGTACCAAAAAAAGACAGAAAGGCACCAAAGCACATGGCATGAAAGAGCTACCTTCAAATCTAGCTGATGTTTTATCTTGAGAGTGGCCATTTCTTGTTCCTGTTTAGCCATTTGCACATTTGACGCTGAGCTTTTTAGCGCTGCCTGAGGACAAATTCAGTGTTTTGTGTTAATTCTCTATACACAGGTGCAACATAAAGACAAGCCAATTAAAAGGAGACTCTCTGTTTATAAAAATGTGAGGTGCAACGGGGAAAGATCAATGAAAGGTGGAAATGGCAAATGTTAACTTTTCGACTAGAGCGGCATGCATGATAGTAAATAAAACAAAAGCAAGAAAAGATTGTTAGTAAGGTTAGTACCTGATGAACAATAAATCTAAAAGCAACACAGAAACAATTTTTGCCTGAGAATGTGACGTATTGTGTTAGATGAAATTCATTTATCAAGTACCAGATCTGAGGCAGACATTGGCGACCATGACACGCCATTCACTTCTCTGTTCAGACAATCTCAGGAAGTTCATGCTATGTTTTTCTGCTTTTTGTCTGTCATCGAGGGATTTAAGCTCTCCAAATATGTCACTCTCTGCCTGCCCTGCTTCTTGTCCCCTCAATTTTTCCAGTCAGCGCTAGATGTTCAAGTTCCTTGTGTCAATTTATATGACCTAAAAACTTCAGTTGTCTTTGTCTGATTGTTTTTAGAAGTGATCTTTCTACTGTTGCTTCTTCCAATACTGCATTGTTTGTTTACTTTTCTTTCCAGGATATTCTTAGCATCCTCCTCAAAAACCGCATTTCCGCTGCATCCAGCCTTTTCCCACTGTCCATTGAAATATACCAGCATTCACAACATTCTGAACAGACATATGCTCTTAATACCCTTATTTTGGTCTCCATTAAAATATTCCTATTTCTCATGACAGGGTTCATTCTATTGTAAACAAGATACTTAAATATCTGGACTTGCTTTATTTTCTCTCCTTTGCTGGATGAAATAAGAAGAATAACAAAGTGCATGAAATGAGAAGGGTAAAGTGAATATGCAATCGAGTGCATGAAATGAGAAGCATAAAATGCACATGTAACAGAGTACATGAAATGGGAAGGATGAAGTGTAAATGCAACAAAGAGCACGAAATGATGAGGAAAAAGTGCATGTAGTGTCTTATACTTCTTGCCCCTGCTGTGGATCCAAAATTATTTTCTTATAACTCTAAGATTTCCATGGGTCACAAAAGTCCAAATGCTGATTTTTCATGAAATTGTTTGAACTTTAAACATACGTGGTAAATATTTTTTAAAGTTCTATTTCTTCTTCGTCTTCTTCTTCATCTTCTTCTCCTTCTTCTTCTCCTCTCTATCCCTGTCTGTCTGTCTCTTTCTCTCTCTCTCTGTCTGTATGTTTGTCTGTGTGTCTCTCTCGCTCTCTCTCCTCGTCTCTCTCTCTGTCTCTCTCTCTCTCACAAACATTCTCTCCTTCCATTATCCTTTTGATCATTCAAAACACAAAGTTTCTTCCATATTCACCATAACTGTTTCTACATGATTCAATGGCTGACAAAGAATATTTGAAGACCTCCTATTACTAGCTAAATTTAGCTCCAATCTTGCTTAACTGTATCCATTATATATTTGGCGAAATGTCATAAAACAAGCATCACTTTTTCAATAAAGGCTTTTAATCCACAGAATCTTTAAAACCAAAATTTGCTATGCTGAATAGTAGCTATTCCCTCAAGGAGTTTCATTAAGGTTCAGTTTACAGATTTATTTTCAACACTACCTAGATCTAGATCTGATCGAGATGTAGCTTCATAATCTAGAAATCTAGATCTAACTTAGTCTGAATGTATAAAAATGTTAGACCAAAATAACTTGACAAGATTTGGTTTGATTTTCTATTGCTCAAGAAGTGAGGGTTCTACTTTAATAAATATTAATCTAAACATTGATACAATTATAATACATCACTGTTGTTTAAATAGTAGTAGATATAGAAATAGTGCAAACATAGGGTGGTATAGTTCTGATTAAACATCCTCTTCAGCCCCAATGTGCTCACATGATATAATTAGTAAAAATGAACGGTATATAAAAAGTATTAACGACATGAATAAAATAAATGGATGTGGTGTTTAAAAGCAACAAAAATAATGACAGAAGTAATCTTAGGAATAATGAGAATATTCATTTTCTTGTACCTCATACTCCCATATCATTATAAATTCCTAAAAGAACAACGCTTTACAAAAAGAGAAGATGAAGTATTAAGAACTCAGTGATCAATTTCAAAAGTGATCTGATATGCTGATTGGCTTCAAGAAGAAAGGAAATCTAATCACAATTACAAGGCAAGTTGGAAAATTAATTGTAATCATTAACAAGGTAATTAATCTAAAAAAACAGGTTTAATCTGCATGTAATTTATAAACAATAAAAGAATCATCACTACACAACTAGATTATTCACAGCACTCTGATTGTATGGTGCACAGTAAACGACAAAGAAACCGACAATAAATCAACTCAGCCTAATTTCACCTTTTCAACCATATCCTCCAAGTCTGCAACACGACGAACCAATTCTTGGTTCTGAGCCTGAGTTGTCTGAAGCTCATCATTTAATTCTTGGGTATGGAGCAGAGATTTTGCTAAACTCTTCTTCAAACTGTCTTTATCTTTCTCAACCATGGTTTTCTCCTTTAAGGAAAAAAGGATTAAAATGAGGATACAATTCAACAATGCAAATTGTCATACACAAGTGTCGTTTTTGAATCTAAAAAGTGGGTTGAAAGACAGTGATCAAGACAATCAATATGGAGAGAGGTTTGAAGTATGAGCAAGAGTACAATTTCTTCAGTCAATGAACAAAAGACATTATGCATTGTCTGACTTTAAAAACTCTAGCAGAAAGCTGTTAACAATGTCAGAAACATCAAAACATAAGGTTTCCTTTTTTAATTATTTTTTTTCAAGCTATACTTAAACTGTTTTTTTCATATCTTCAACAAAATGACAAATTGATTACCTTAGTAAGTGACTCCAATTTCTCTTCAAGTCGATGCAATTTAGAATTGAGAACATCTACCTCACTCCTCTTCACTGTAATTTCTTTCTGAGCTCTGTCAGCAAATTTGACAGCTGCAATATAATTTGAAATGTAAATATATTTTCAATACAACAGGGATTATGAACTGAACAAAAATGATCATTGAATAGATATGAAACAGAATGAAGGAATTGACTAATTAACTAAATCCATGTGAAAGTAGCAGCATTTTGCAGGTTATGTATGATGCTGGTTCTTTAGACTATGTCATTAAGTGAGTGGTTTGATTAGGCTCTAAGTTAATTTTGATGTTTTCAAAATCATTGCAACTGTATGAAAAAGAACACCTAGATTTTCATTCTCTAACATGGAAAAGTAAATACTGACCTCCTGCTGTGAAGTACAAAGATATTTTGTCATGGTAATATCTTGTTACTTTGTATACAATTTTATTCCCTCTTACTCCTTTCAACTTTTAGGAAACCCACCTGATGACAAAGTACTGACAATGGAAATGAATTTTTATCTCCCCATAAAAAGCTCAAGCGGAAGGATAATTCACTTGACAAATAATTAATTCCTTCAGTCTAGTTACAGATGAAATGACAAGAAAAAATTTAAGAAATACATAAGGTCTCAAATAACCATTACGATCTAATATTTCATTAATGTAGACGCAGTTTTACAGTACTTAAAAAACTGATCATAGGTATACTTGTCCACTTTTTTATTTTGAATTGTGCAAAGCAGCCAAAAAAGATGACAATCAATTTTTACTTCCACAGTTGTTAATAACACGTCTTAAGTTTTAAGACACAACTGCTGTAAAGAAAAGTCTCCTTCAGATATTGATAATTTATTGCACCCAAGAACCCGTTTATTAAATTCTACAATCATACAATGTAGAGTAAAACCTGCCCTAACGACCACCTGTATAAGACGGCCACCTGCTCATATGGCAGTTTTTTTCCTACAGTTTTTCTCTGCATAAGATGACCACCTCCTCAACCCGACCCGAACAGATTGATGGCCTTGGCAAGCTACTACCCGTCATTCTATTCCCTCATTTTGTTCCCGTACACACTACGCTCTACTTAATCATCATCCAGCTGTTCTGATTTTTATTCCCACCCACAACTAATTGGTAAGGTGATTTATGTTTATCCATTGGTTAGCTTAAGCTCTCCCAATGACAGTGCAGGTATAGGTAAGAGGGGCTGGGGTCAGTCATAGCGGTAAGAAGGTTAGTCAATCAATCTTGCACAAATGTCTAAGGGTAACTCTTTCCTGTGAATGACATTGATTATAATGCACAATGTAGGAAGACACCAGAGTGACAACGTTTCATGCTTTCGAAACCCATTAAAGCCCTTGATGTGTGAATTGATAATTACATTGTGTGGTAGGGTGATGACAAATCTCAGTCTGCTGTCTTGTCAACATCATCGTCAGAATACGCATGTTCCCTTTTTTTTTTCACAATATACATAATTACATGAAGATCTACTAAGAAGTAGCAATTCATTCTTCCCCTACCCCCTATAGTGGAGGAAGGAGGGGGGTTCTTGCATGTCATTACGACTACCTCCTTAAGACGACCACCTGTCCAAGACCACTTTTGTTCATGATCTTGGTGGACATCTTGGGCAGGTTCGACTGTACCTCCCAAAATAGAAGTCACATATAAAAATGAATGTAAAGTCTTAACTCCAAATGCAGTATCCCTGACTGTACATCTTTTAACTCATTTAGGTATATCCCACTAACAATTCAGCAAGATCACGCTGCCATAATTTACAGCTATAAAACGTGAAGGATCTTCGAAGTTATCAAGTACCCTCCCATGGCATATATACAGTAGATTAGACCAAGACCCTCAAAAAACTAGACTTGAGTCTGAGCAAATCAAGTTGTCTAGTGCAATTATGATGCCCCCCAACTAGTAACTTTGCAGCTATCTAAATTAAATACCAAGAAGGGATGAAGAAAATCAAAGAAAGAGGTTCTTTTCAATGAACTCAAGCACAGCAATGCTGAGATTTGCACATAACTTAACAATCTTTAGGCACAACTCATGAGTGCAAAACCATTGGTTCCTATGTGACATGAAGAGGAATTACAAGCCTTTAAGCCTGTTATCTACTCAACCCTCCTCTGCTTGAGCTCTTGAGAAATATGCATATGAAGCAAACAGGCCAGGTCTAGGCAATACTGACTGATATGAAGTGCCTGAAACTGAACATGCTTGGTTTGGGGTGAATACAGCCTTTAAAATACCTCTTTGACATTTTCCCATGATGTAATGCTTACGTCAAACTTCTCCATCATCAATGATCTTGCACATCGGTGTGAGGATGGTAGGCCATTTGCTATATTACTTGTTGCTACTGGTGTACCAATGGTCAGGGGTCAAAAGGGTTAAATGCTTTGTTTTAACCTCAATTCAAACTCACCTTTATGGTCCATTATATCTTTGCTTCGCAATGCTTTTTGTGAAAGTCTGTACTCCTGCTCTGATTCTGACAATAAAAGAGAGATTAAGTTTGCACATGAGAATCAGTTAATGTTAAAGAGGTAAAAAGCTTTTGATAGCAAAAAAAAAGTGCAATACTAATAAGTTAAAACATGGTAAAATGCTGCATCAAACCTTAAAAGATTCAAGATTATCTTGATGTTTATAGTTTTATAACCAATTAAGCCAAAAGGAAAGCATAGCAAAGGAATTGAATGATAAACAGCAATATTAATCATAAGGGGCCTGTGCCAATAATGGTAATGAAATGAGAACTTACCTTTGAGTTTTGTTTGAAGCTTATTTATTTCCTTGGTCCTTAAAATGCGTACTCTCTGAAGCTCTTTCTTTAATGTGTCTTTACCTGATGTAAGACTAGCTACCTCATGCCGACTCTCTTTAAGCTCACCCATAACACTGTCTTTCTCTTGCTGTAGTAAATCCAATTCTTGGCTCTACATAGTGAAAAAGCTAACATTATACTTGGGATGCAAAATGACTTGATTTTAACTAAATTTTAAACATGCACAATTGTGGGAAGGGGATTTTTCATTACTTTAAAACAACAGAAATTCCATATAAATAAGCACAATTAACTATACAAGAGGGTTTTTATCTCACCCAAGATATAGGCAAACTAAAAAGACATGTATAAAAAAAGAATAATGGAGAAGAAACACTTTTTCAGAGACTGCCATGATATCTGTTAAAATAAGATAAGATACATCTTTATTGTCCATAACAGCACATTGTCTTGGTGGTACATGATAAACAAATGTACATATCAAAAACAGGAAGCAAAGAAGAGAAAAGAAAACATAGTTACAGAGATACATAGTTTTGTGAAATATATTATATAGCATCATGCATGCATGCATACATACATACATAAAGGGCTTTAAGATTTAAGAAGGATAAAAAAAAAATTAATTTTAGTTACCTTAATTGCAAGCTCCTCATTTAATTTGACTCTTTCATCTTCCAACTCCCTTATCCGCTTCTCTCTGGATTTCAATTTCCTTGTAAAAGATTCTTGTGTAGATCGAGCATCTTCAAACAATGCTGTTTTTTCTGTCAAAGCTGCAGCTAACCTGTCTCTCTCTTCACGAACATTATCAGTAGACTTTGAGTTCACCTGGTCATATTGGGGGAGAAAAAAAAAAACATTTTGCCTGTAGATAAAATAAGGTGTCTTACAGTGTTCTAGTTTGGTAAAAATGTCTGTTAAGTACTTCATTGTCCTGTTAGAATGATAGGAGGAGAAGAATATGTAAGAACAAATAAAAAAGTTATCAGTCAGTAGGAAGACAAAGTGTCGCAACCATGTTTCTGCCCTATGTTAGATGTTAACCAAAAGTTTGCATAAATATTGCCTGCTCATTTTAATTTCTTT
>JAOWAY010048565.1:0-11854 GCA_028565895.1 Goniobranchus geometricus
ATCCCCAGGCTAATTTAGTGGACATGTTCAAGGCAGAAGCAATGGCATGGGTTACACCTGGCACATATGCTGGAATGCAACATGCATCTTTCTTATTTCAATAAACAATTCATTATTTATTCCAGTCGTCTTCACATCCTGTCATTGAAAGCGATACAATATATCCCCAAATTTGACCCTTATGATCGCATGTGTGTATTGATGTTTAATTGTTGCTTGTGGGTCCTGGGTGTCAAAAAGAAGTTTCAATCTAAATCGGATTCAATATTATCAGATGAAGAAGAAGATAAATCCTCGAGGGGAATCAAAACTGGCACTTGTCGTGGTTTAACACCAATGCATCTGATGTGTTCTTTCTCGACTTCCTTAGTAATCTCCCTCAGTGCTTCTTCTGTCAGCTTTATGGTTGACTTCATGGTAAAAGCTGATTTTCATTGGACTACTTTTCTTTTGTCCTGACTTCAGATGAGCTCGATGGGATTTACATCACAATGATATTGCAAGGAATAAGCGAGTAGACAGTGAAAAGGCCAGGCCCATTTCTCCATAACATGAAAAGTCTTTTACTTTCTGCTTTAGAGCAGCCACCAATGATCAATTTCAGTATTTTTAAAATGCATTTTGGTCACTATTAGATCTAGATTTTGCTTTTAAAGAAATTTGCATCCAGATGGATTGTACAGCTCTTATTTTGATAAGAATGTATCTTTCATTTTAATTAAACGCAATTTTTTCGATATAATTTAAAACCGATGTTTATCTTTTCATTTAAATGAAACTTGCCATGTAAATGTTACATGTAAACCCTAAAAAACCTTGCCAGTAGTTGACAACAAAAATAATGTACAAGAACGGGAACAAAATAATAATAAGTGTTATTAGTAGGCAGTTTTAGTGCCATACTATTACGCCCTTTTGTGCAAATGGGGTATTAAGTATTAAGCTTCAGAGGGGATAGGTTTTGAAAGAGCTGTAAAACGTACCATAGAACCACTCTGTACTTTATCTTGAATCCCGACAGAAAATGATGAGTATGAGTAGGTCATGAGGAATGAAATAAAAATGGCCTTTAAGATTTAATAGCCCCTACAGACATTTGCTGAGGCAAGATGAGGGAATACCAGCAAACTGAACAATGTCCTTCTATTTTGTAAAAAATGGCGAAAGTTTCTGTAGAAGACCACCTATGACTCGACCAATTGCACTAAATAAAGACCTGTTGCAATATCATTAAAATTACCAGAAAATCTGAGCTATCCGAGATCCATTGCTCAAGATCGTTGCAGATGGAAAAAGCTAACATCTCAGATCTATGCAACTGTCAAGATGTCCGAGTCAGTTGACCTCGCTGGGCCCAGGTATTCAGAACAGGACTTGCAGCCTGTTAGGCATGAGTACATTATTTTCAGATGGGGACAGCTCCATCTTAACAGCCAGGTACTCAATCACACCTGAGTCAAGTGAGGTAAGTGAAGTGCCTTACCTAAGGACAAAACGCCCGTGACTTTTGACGCGCTAGCTAGGCTCAAACCCACGCAGTCACACACGCTTGTACTGACCATGTCGAATGTCTCTTGACTTGCGCTGAAATGTGATCACCACTCAGCGATGGATGCCCAGGTTATTAATTGCTGTGGATTCTGTGGTATATATGAGCTCTCAAGGCTTTGAGGAGTTATTGCATACAATAACAGTATTTTCCTTGTTTTAATGGACTGATATCTGATTACAGAATCAGTGTTACAGAATAAAGTTAAGACACCATTGGCCTTCCCAAAATTAGGCACACATAAGCATACACTGATGACCTCATCTTTGGGGAAGTTTGTTTTACTTTCTTTGTCAGGCAAGAAATGCCCATACACACGACATTACCAGAATTTCCTGAAACGTGGATGGTTTTTCCCGTGGAACGGTTCTTTCATTATCAAATAACCCCTCTAATTGGATATGTAATATAATATATTCAAAAAGGTATGTAAAACACTTTGGCTTTGAATAAATATTAGGGATTAAGCGCTATACAAATTTAGTTTTCATTATCATACTGCTGATACTTTTAATTCTAAGATACATGATTTTGATTTTGAAAAAAATAGTTTACATGGTCAGTCATGGTAAGGTGTTATTAGTTTCAATACCCTTTTCAGTAACTTTTGTCAATTGAGTCTTGTTTCCAAATAATTTAGCTTCTGTCTTGTCTTTCATTTAATTTTAATCTGGCTTTGTTCATCCATTGTTTGTTTCAAAGGTTTCAATCATTTTATGTAGAGTATATCCTTCACAGGTTTACGATGTAAAGCTAAGTATCATCAGAATAAAAATGTTATTAAAGAAATAATGGTACTTTGAAACAATGATAAAAAAGGAGCTGTATGTGCAAAGTAAACAGCACAGGACTCAGAACAGACCATGTAGTATACCATGTAACTATAAGTGCCTTAAAGATTTCACACCATTCACCACGACAGGCAGATCTCATACAACGAAGTAGGATTTAAATCATTCTGATGCTGATCCTTTCATTCCATACAATAACTCAAGACTGCATGTCAAATAAAATACATTATTGGAGTCTGCACCACCAAATACATCATTCATGACTTTTAACAAAGCAGTTTCTTTACCATGATGTTGGCGATAAGCAGACTAGAACAATTCAAGATGGTCATAATCCTCAGTTGTTTCTTAGATCTATGATAAAAAAAAATGATAAATTTGAAAACTGATCTTTAATTTCTTAGTTGATCTAATCAAGATTACATTGCTTTAACCCCCCTTACTTATTGCCAAGATCAGATCAGACTTTCCGCAAACAAAAAGCAATAAAATCTTGGAATGAAACACAATGTCAAGGACAGGAATTGAGAAATGAAAGCATTAAGGAAAGTTTCAAAAATTCACTTAGAAACCATTTCCATGTGCTGAAAAACAGAAGAGGAAGACAGAGGAACAGTAGAACATACTTCAAACAATATATACAGATGCTATTGTGGGAGCCTATGAGGAGGCATTGCAGAAATTTGAAAAGATTATAAAAGCCATGGACCAGTAATGAGACTTGGACAAAGCTGAACCAAGCCAAAACCAGACAACATAAACAAGTTGCCTTAGCAAAGTATACAACAGTGGCTAAGGAAGAAGAAACTACGATCTTGATAAGAGTTCCGAAGTCAATAGTATTGCTGAAGGGGCAGAAACGGCTCCTGAAAAGGGGGATCTCAAGACACTGTATGCCACCACAAGAACATGCAATGGACAAAAGGGCAATCCAAATAAACCTGTAAGAGATAAAGCAGGCAAACTCACAATCTCCATAGAAGACCATTTGGCAAGATGGAAAGAACACTTTCATGAAGTGCTAAATGAATGGACATCCACCAGTGAAGATCTCATCTAGAACCTAGAGATCTGCTTGACATCAACACGGGAGAGATTGGCAAACTTGAAATTCAAAAGAGCAGTAAAGCTGCCAGCATTGACAACATACCTCCAGAGTCTTGAAAGAAGGGAGAAACAAAATCATAAATCAGTTGCATTGCCTACTTATCGCTGCCAAAAGGGAAAAAAGTCTTCTGATGAAACTCCCAAAACAAAGCAACCTGTCAAACTGAGGTGAAAAACAAAGTATCACTCTATTGTCCATTCCAAGAAAGGTCCTTACAAGAATCATTCTTGACAAAATGAAAGACAACTTCGACCTGTAGGTGGCCCCTACAAACCATAAGAAGCTCTGGTCACTTTTGAAGGAGAAGGAATAGAAGATATCACCAAGTTTGTATACTTAGGCAGCAAGTCAGCCAGACTGGAGGAACTGAAGAAGACATCAGGGCATGATTGCGGTACTGCGAATTGTGTGAAATTCAACCACTATCTCCACCCTCATGAAGCTAAGAATATTTAAAATCCAATGTAAAATCGGTTCTTTTCATGGGTTCGAGATATGGCATATGACGTCCACCATCTTCATGAAGATCCAAACATTTGTGAATAGATGTATCCGATACACACTTCACGTGCGTTGATTTGACAGAGTGCAAAATACTGACCTGTGGAACATGTCGACAACAAATGGATGTACAGGCAGAAGGAGAAAGTGGCAATGGGTCTGCCATACCTTGCGGAACGAGCCCTGAAACATCACCAGGAAGGCACTTGAATGTAATTCACAAGGCAAGCCCAAAAGAAGGCGTCCAAAGCAGACTTGGAGGATAAGCTTGCAGAATGAGATTAAAGCACCTAGTCTGACCTGGGAAGAGGCACAGACCAAGAAAATTGGAAGTCTACTGTTGGGGCCCTTTGCACAAGGAGCAAAGAGGAATAAATAAGTCAATCCTCGTCCCACTAGTCTGTGCATCTCAGCTCTACCCCACCAAAACACCATGCTGGGGTGAAATATGAAGTGCATGGGACAGTTCAAGCAGTCGCCAGTCAGCTGATTATTTTTGTCCCCACAGCTGTGACCAAAGTTGACATCAAGCTTCCCACGAGCCAGATCCCTTCTATTCTAATTTCAATTGAGAATTTACTGTATGCCTCAAATTCTAGCATATTTTGTAATTCTTATTCTAAGTTTTTATTTTGTTTCTCTTTGTGTCCTTGTGTGCATGTATGTCACTGAACTATATATTTGCGTCCTTTATCTCTAAATCTAAATGTAATGCATAGAAGTGAGTAAGCCATCAATCAATAACTCCAATAGTCTGTTAAGTTGGTATTTGATTAGCCTTATTGCCATAATAAGGTAACGATGAAAAAGTACATTGTGTATGCTTGATGTCACAAGTACAATAGCACAGCAGAAGTGAGCAATGGTGCAGTAGCTGTATACAGGACAAAAGGGTTTTGACCCGAACAATGACTGGCCTGGTGCTTGATCCCCCCTTTATGACAATAATTGCACAAGACAAAAGATGCAGTATAATCAATACCGGAAATATAGTGAAAGTAGTCGTACACTAACAACTTCATTGAAAGATTACACCACACGTAATATTCAAAAAGCCTCAAAGGCAGGTGTATCAGTAACAGGATGCCTCATTGTCTTATAAAAATGTATGTGTGGTGGCCTTAGAAAATCTGTTTGATGTCGCTAAACATAGTTTTGAGATAAGGGTGTCTTTATGAGAAAATCTGATGTTTGATCAATTTTCACCTTCTGACGAAATCAGATTCTTCAATCACTTTTACACCCTTTCATGGAAGATTTAGAAAAATACCCTCAGAATGTATTTTTCAATGACTTTTTTTCAGCAAATTACTGATTGAAGAATTACACAACATCAGCGATGAAAAAAATATCAATAAAAACTCTTTTGAGATGGCAATTGTGGCGAATTTTTCTGACGTAAACCTGTACTATTATGCATCAAGTTAAGCATTATATTTTGCTTTTTCCCTTGCTGGTGGGTGCGCATTGATATGATTCAGCAATAAAAAGATAGACGAACTACACATCTCCAACCTGAATGACACTGATGAGTAAGACAGAGTGCTTACTTCGGGCCGAGGTTTTCAACCTCCTCTGCCCTACAGGAACCCAAACCATATATATGGCTTTGCTTCAATATTATAGATTTTCTACAAGAAGTGATAAAAACACAATATAAAATTCACAAATCTTTTCACTCGATACCTCATTGCTACGTTTGGCTTCCCTCGAAATAAAATGGCATCCAAGGTGTTTGCTGCCTCAAATCAAGCCCGGAAAGCAGACTCATGAACTTCAACACACCCCAGTAGCCAACCAACAGCATTTGGAGGAGGAGAAACATTAGACTTTTGATTTATGAATACAGTAGTGATCGGCTATGTGTCAAGTCTGCTGGAAGCAGCAAAAACGGACACAAAGCAGAAACAAGACACATGTGCGAAAGGCAATTTTCAGGAAGATAACTCGTTCATGAAGGAGGCATATTGGTTGCCTTACGAAGGTGTGTCTTCTTTCTGAGCCATGGTCTCTCGGCTCATATCAAATGATTTGCCAATTACCATGAACTTTGGCTTTTATAGTGATTGTTGAATGACACATTTTCTTTTACCTATACCAAATCACTTCACAGGGTGGACATGGTGACTGTGAACATGAAGTGCTGAGTGACTAGAAAAGTTCATGTACATATCATCACGTTTCAATAATCACATAATGCAGTTGGATACTATAAATTCATGACGATTACATGTATGAACATGCATAAGAAAGAAGAAAAAAGAAAATAGGGAAAACACACATTTGTTAAAAGACGCAATTGTTCTGTCTTTCCAAGTCGACTTAAGAGAGATAAACTGCATACCCAGGCATGGCCATATGGCCACTATGCAACAATTCGTTGACAGGACCTCTGCTAGTCTGGCTAAGTCACCTGGACGACCAGAAACAATGCGCTCGGTATTCTTTCAATCTCATGAGGAGGTGAGAGAGAAGGAAGGGGTGGTCACTATGGACAGTCAAAAGGCTATTGGCCTAAATTTCGTAGTCCTGCATGTTAAACACCCGGAGAGGCAAAATGAAACTCTTACAATTTTCTCAATTTCATACGGAGGTGAAGAAAGTCAGGGGAGGGGTGTTCACTACAGACAGGCAAAAGGCGATTGGCTAACATTGCAAAAGCCTTCAATGTTCAGCAATGTTTCAGCCAATGGAAACCAATGAAGAGTAACAAATGTTGGGCCTATCCGTAATATGTACTGGGTACACCAGGCCCTCGTTTTATTCTGCACATGCAATGTCCCATTCATTCAACTGTATGAGCGCATTTTGACGGATTAACAACAAATGTTGAGTGGGATGGACTTTTGCGCCGGTCAAAACGGACACTTACGCGAAATTCCTGATTTTAAACCGGCCACTTAGAGGTCTGGTTTTGCAAGAAAAAATGATGTTTTGTAACAAAAACGGCCACATAGGCGAAACGGCTAGATAACCGGCGGACACTTAGCCAATCACTATTGTCTTTCAATTGTCACTTCTGGACCAGTGATGACTCTGACAGATCTACCGATGCCTCCAACGATGGAGACTGGATCTGATCTCACTCCCACTTGACAGCTTCTACTACCACTGTCACTTACTGCATTGTAAGGTATGTGTAGAGAATAGCAGGTAATACTCTTAACTTAGAACTAATCAAGATTAAATATGATGGCGACCTGTCAACATTATTGACATAATAACATTATAACACTTATATCTATTCTAGATCTTCACTTAAGATCTGAATTGTTTATTACTTGATCACTGACAGTACTGTCACTCTTACTCGCAGCTCCTTGCGCTCGATCTAACACCAATCTTTTATGGAACTGCGCGGTACATTTGACCCATAAAAGTATACCTTTTTATGCAACTTCTTCTCATCCAAGAATATTTTAATTGTTTTACTCGCTTGGTCTTTACCTATTTGATAATTGTATTAAAATAATGAAAAAAAATTGCGAAATAAAGAGAAAAATATTAATCCTCTTCTTACTTTCTTCTCAGCAGTTGAACCAGAGTTTAAATATCAGCTGTCTCTAGCCAGAACCAGCAAGTTTCCTCGCCACGAGTGGTGAGTCAACATACAGTTCTTTGAGTAGAGTAACAGACTTTGAATTATCTGAAGTTTATAGATCTAGTTGTTTTAGCAGACAGTTTTGTAGTGGAAATTTTTGTGTGCTCATGTACAGTCATTTAGCCAAAGCATATTATTAAATGATTTGATATCTATTCAGTTTATTGAGGACGGCATATCTGAATATAAGAATCCAATCATAATGGGGTGAACTGGGTGAGGAATTCATAAGTTGAGAGAGAGAAAGTGTGTGTGTGTGCCTGTGTTGAATTAGCATTGGTGTAATGTGATCTCTCTTTTTCTTAATCAATATTAGTCTTGTAGCCTGATTTTGGATGTGCTGCAGTTTGCTAATACTTTCTTCAGGCAAGCCACTTAAAAGTGAGTTACAATAATCGAAGCGTGATAAAATGAATGAGAAAATTGACACTTTAAGAGATTCAGTTTGTAAGAAGGATGAAATTCTGCCAATTTTACACAACTCCAGAAAAAATATTTGAAATAGATAGTTAACATGAGGCTGCATAGAAAGAGTAGAATCAAAAATAGCCCCAAGGTTTCTGGCTTTCTCTGAAAAGGGTATTTCGTCAGCTCCTAGGTACACACATTAATATCTGCGGTGGCCCCTCCCACGGATGTCACGCAAAATAATCTGTTTTCTCTTCATTCAATTTTAGTTTGTTTGTTACCATCCACCTCCTTACATCATCAATACAGTTGCTCATGATCGAGGCCAACTCATGTAAGTTGTTTCGCTGGATGGATGAATACAGCTGTGTATCATCCATGTACATATGAATATCAATATCAGCTCCACTTTCAATCACAATTCCATTCTGATCTTCACAAAATTAAAATATGGACTTAGGTCACAGGGGCAAAAAAGACACTTTATTGGCAGTAATACTTTAAGGGTATAATTTTCTAATTTTTACATATTAAGTCAGAAATAAAAATGATTCAACTCCAAATGGAGCCTCAAATCAATCCAACTTACATGTATGAAGGCATTCTGTGATAGTTGTCGAATCCACAAGGTAACCTTTGCAGATGTAGCATGTTATGAAGGGGTTGACAGCCCTTAAACGCACCTTGCGTTCCATCATCTTGTCACTGACAAACAATCAATGGATACGACATCTCTGAAAATAAATGGTAACAGAGACTTACGTAGGCAATAGAAGGTAATTTATACAACAATGACTAACTCCAGAAGAAAGAAAAAAACAAACCTAAAAACCATGGGAACATTCACATGACCTCAGAATGGAAATTGAAAGGAGTAATAAAATAATCATGCTATAATGGGAGTAATATTCAAGAGGCATAACCAGATTTATCTCTACGAATGAAAATAATAATAACCATCATAATGGTAATAATAATAAACTTATTGAGTGCTTTATCCCGGACATATACAATCCACCAGTGCCTTACAAACATATGTATATATTATATTAAGTGTAAATGAATGAATGAATAAATGAATGACTAAATGAATAAAAATGTGTATGATTAAATGAATAAATAAGTAAGTAAACCAAATAGAAAGATAAAAACAAAACCAATGAATAAAACTTGATAAAATATTATATATATGCAAATTAATTTGAAAATGAATTAATTAAAATGACCTACTGGCTTCTTTTAAGAACATGAATACAGTTCAAGCCACTATTTGGAACACCGCTTTACTGGAATGATCCCCTGGAAACAGAATTTGTTTCTATGAAATAGTCATTGGTTAAACGGAACTGTTGCTGCTTTATCGGAACGAAAAATACAGAATTTGTCAAAGTTTGATTCACATTATTGGGTAAAAATTACTTTGATGGCAAACAGCAAACATAAATATGCGTTCCTGGATAGGTTACACCACGTACATGGATAATGACTTTTACTTGAAAAGGGATTTTGGTTTCAACAATAGATATCAACAGTTAATGATAATAAGAATCAGGTGTGAGCCCATAATCACAGTCACTGATCAGCCAGGCTGTAGTAGGTCCCAAGAAGCGCAAGTGAAATTTTGCTTCGATAGGGCATCTGGAAATAACTGGGGCGGAACGCGAAGTATAATAGTTTTGGTCCTTAAAATATGCTAAATATCCCAAAACAATGGAGTCATTGTATTTTTTTTTCATCACATTCAATGAAATAAGAACTACACATACATCCAAAAATGGTTAAATTACGTTGAATAGTTTAAGAGGAATAAGCCCATAAAGACAAAGAAAAAAGTGGAACATTGACTTAAACGTGAACGTGATTTGCTCAAATCTGGTCTGATGAAAAATTGTGCATAAATGGCGAGATGACTTACAAGTAAAAAAAATAAAAAACAAAATACATTAAAAAAGACAAAACAAAATCAAAACAAAAAACAAAACAACAAACAAAAATCACCTTTCAAAATTGTGCAAGCAATAAACACAGGTAATTTTCTATCACTCTATGTACAAGAGTACTCGGTCCACATATATAGCAAGTCACCCGAATTATATTTTTAGACACACAAAGAATACAAATTCGAGTTGGCTGCTGAAAAATGCCTGCCTAAATCTCCCAGCAAAACTGTTCCCCCTCTGAAGAAAGAAAAGAGACCTGGACATAAGAGGACAGACGAGGGAAGAAGCTCTCAATCAACTAGTTCTCTCCTTGCGAGATGCATGGGGAAAAGTAACAGTGGGCCTATTCTTTGGCCTCTCAGTTGAGGACCCTGCAAACCCATACTAGGGGCAGGAAAGAATGAAGAGTCAACATTGCATCCAACACTGCGCCCAAGAATCTCCATCATTGACGCTGCACACCAGGTGGTCAATTGCATTCATTATCTTCACATGACAATAAGTCAAGACAAATTATGATGTCCAAAATTGTCCCTCGCCTGTGTCTAGCACATTTCGCCATCAGCCTTTTATCTGACCACTTCATGTCCATTGTCAGTGAGCTTGCTGTCTACCTTTGTTATTGGTCAGTCTTGCTTCACATTGTTGGTGTTGTGGTGTACTTGCGAATCCTTTGTCTATCTGCATACATGTGAAAGATTACTCTGATATGTTTGGATAAAAGAAGGTAACAAGGCTTTTTGTGTGTTGACAGCTGATTCTTCTTCACAATCAACAGTTGATGGCTATTGTGAAAACCATAAACCAACGCAGCTTTTTGAATAAAAGTCTATCCATGTACATAGTCAAGTGTAACCTATCAGACTTGACAAAGTCCCCGAACACATATTTGAACACATATTCGCCAGCACAGCAATCATCACCCCCTTCCATATCGATCATAATTCTTCAGTTTAATTTACATCAAACTGTGATAACTTTAATGTCAGCAACAATATCACTATTTGGATCCTGGACTTTTTACCATCCAGAGCACAACACATCAAACTAAATTCTTCTTGTTCATCTATATAACACACCTGTGCACCACAAGGCTGTGTTCTATCACCAGCACTGTACACTATTTACACAAGCAACGATTGCGCCATGCATCAAGATTATAATTCAATTGAGGTTTGCAGGTGATACATGTATACAATGTTTTTTAGGACCAGAAACCTTTGAGAATGTATACCTTGATGAAGTGCAATGAATGTTTTACAGAATGTAGCAAAGAAGACTTCTTGATGCTGAGCATTCAAACAAGATCCCGTAAAACCATTATAAATTGAAAATGAAAATGTTAAAGTTGTAGATTCATAGAAAAAGTTAGGTTTACTATTGACTCAAAATGAGACTGGCACCAGCATACTACAAATGTCACCTAAGAAGTAAACCAAAAACTATTTTCTTCGTAAACTCACATTCATTAATGTGAGCAAAGAAATTTTAAAGCTAATTTATGACTGTTATCCAAAGTATTTTAACATTTGGAATTAGCTGCACTGGAGACAAAACCAAATTAAAAACAGAATGAGAAAATCGGAAAAAAAATGTCAAAAGATATCTCCCATCCTTTGAGGCTCTCTATGAAAAGTACATTGTGACTAATGCTGAAAACATCATAACAGTGAATAGACACCTCTCATCCTATTAGCAAAACATTTATGAGATCAAATAAAAGTAACAGAATAATACAAACTACAACAAAAACTAAAATATATCGTAAATCGTTTATACCTTCAGCATTAAGGAGATACCGATCAAAAAGTATTTAAAGAAATTTAAATTTAATGCAATTTATGGGGAAGAGAAGTGAAGAAAGAATGGGAGAATGTGTGCGAGTGTGTGTGTGTGTGTGTGAGAGAGAGAGAGAGAGAGAGAGAGAGAGAGAGAGAGAGAGAGAGAGAGAGAGAG
>JAOWAY010048676.1:0-11854 GCA_028565895.1 Goniobranchus geometricus
AGAGAGAGAGAGAGAGAGAGAGAGAGAGAGAGAGAGAGAGAGAGAGAGAGAGAAGTAAGGAGAAAGAGTGATAGAAAAGGGGGGGGAGTGACAAAGAAAGGGGGGAGAAGAGAGACAGGCAGACAGATGAGTAGAGAGACGCAGAGACAGGGATAATAGATTTGGCCTTGCAGTCTCCTCTTTTGACACGGGCCATGTCACTACTCTCTCAACTTCTGTGCTTTTAGGCCCAGAGACACGCCACATCCGTGAAATTTGTAGGCCTACCAACACACATGTACGGTACCGGATCTTATAATACATTCAATATCATCAGTTTGAGCTCTTTCAGATCCACCAAGAGCAAACTAGCAATTGTTTTCATTTTAAGTCGATTCAAGCAAGTCAAAATGAACTGTAAAGGGAGCCAAGACGAAACCGCATTCGCCAGCCTAGATGTTGAAGCACATGTCTTGGTCTTGAGCCAACAGCCAATCATAACAAGAAAAACAACGTCATACCCGACGCGGCCTGCACATCTCTGGGCTTAATTAGGCCTAAGGGCTCTGTTGTGGTGCGTGTGACATAGGGTGTTCCGAATAGGCAAATTTTGTTATTCGCAACAGGGTGTTGCGATAAATAAACCGCGAAATAATAATTACAGTAGTAAATAGTGATCTAGATCTACAGCTCACAGTTTAGACCTGACAAGGACTGTGTATGATTTCATATATTTTGTCCTATCAAGGAGGTCGCGGTTTCAAAGCGCATTATGCGAACAGTTCAAAATAAATCTTATTAAAAAAAAAAAAAAAAAAAAATTAGATTTACCATTCTTATGCCAATCTGGTAACCACTTGCCGTGGCCGCCATCATGGCAACCAGACGGGACCCATGTACCGCTAGTTGTTTACAAATAGCTACTTGTCTCCTATTATGTATTTACACATACATGTACATCTGGGTTTGGGCATTCAATATTGATAAACCGATCTGATTGCCTAGTGGTAGAGCTTCCGCCTCGGAAGCAGGAGGTCGCGGGTTTGATCCCCAGCCGAGTCATACCTGAGACTTTAAAATTGGCATTTTCATAACTGTCTCGCTTGGCGCTCAGCATTATGAGAACAGTCCTAAGACTGGCCGGCCCGGTGTCAGTATACTGTGACTGGGTGAGTCATTCGAGTTGTGCTATACCTTATGGCTCACTTGTGGCAGCACAGAAACATGTCTAAATAGCTCCGTCGCTGATATAACCTATGATGTTGAAAAGTGAACTTAAACACACAAAATGACTAACATTCAATATAATTTTCCTTTAAATGATAATGTACCCAAGTGATAAGAGATCGGAATTCAATTATTATGCATGTTCAAGGGCTTCAACATGAAGTTCCGACTTCCTGAATTCCAGCATAGTAAAGAAGTTGCAGAAATTAAATCATAATCAACAACAACAGCCAGAGAGAAAGAAAGATAAAAAAGAAATACTTTGGCTAGCCTGTTCCCACTGAGAGAAAACTTTCCATAAAAATTAAAGTGCCATATTTTAGAGTACCATGGGCAATGAAGAGGAGACCAAATATTCTGAAACAAGCAGAAACAGGAAGATCCTTGATGAAGAAAATAAGAAAAAGACAAGCAACATTTTTCGGACATGTCATGATGAGAGGAGAAAGATAGAACTGGTTACAACCGGAAAAATGACGGGAAAGAGACTTAGACTAGAGAAAGACAAAGAGAAAAGGCAGTTTGATGGATTGGCAACATGGTTGGGGTCGGAGAATGTTAATCATCTGAGAGCTACTTTCGATCGAACAGAGGGAAGGACATGGTAGTCAACGCTATTCAGCATAACACATCATCATGTTGATAAGTTTAGAGTGAAGAAGATCACGAATCACGGATGAGAATAAATCCGGCTGACAATTATACCTCGCTTATTCTCAGCCGGGCTGATTATGTATCCTCAACTTGATTTTTCATAAAAAAAAAAACTAACAAAAGAACAACAAAACCAACAGTTTTCAGGCCTTAATCATGGGCACTATCCGTACCCAGATGAGTAGTCCTGTACTATCCATACGTAAACTGAGACGGAAAGAAAAAGTGCGGGATAGAAAGAAATGAAAAGAAGAGAGAGACAGAGACATACAGAAAGATTGAGAGAGAGAGAAAAGTAAGGGAGAGAGAGAGAGAGAGAGAGAGAGGGAGAGTTCAGAGTTTTAGGGCTCTTACATTTTTTAACATCTTTGGTCATCACATCTCCCACGGAAGAAGTAAAACTGCTTTAAAAATATTAAATGAGAGAACAGAAGAAGAAGGTTAGGAAGAGGAAAAGGATAAATCAGCTTCAATGATTTGGGTACGAATAGTAGGACTGACTTTCCTGTGCATGGTTCAGCGTGTGTGGTGATTGTGTGTGTAGTCTGAAAGAGTTATATTGTTATTTTGGGGCCATCAGACCAGTCAAGATTCATGAAAGCCTACCTTTGCCTTTGTTGGGCTCATTCACCTGTTTGGGCCTGTTCACCTTTGTTGGAAATTGACCCGGATGATGTCTTTTCTTTAATATAAAGAACAGCCAATCAGGTTGCAAGTTATTTTAATTTTTATCTTTTACCCTCGATCATGGCTTTGTTATCGAATGGGGCTTCCTCAACCAGCATGTGCTGGGCCTACAATTCCGTTACAAATTGACTTTGTTCGGCTCATTCAACTGTTCGCTTTTGTACGCCAGTTGGATACCGATAATCCTGTCACTCTTGTAACCGTGTTTTTATTGACTGCATTTATTCATTACCATATATCCCTGTGAAATGGAGGTTCTAAACCTGAGTAACCCCATTGCTCTGCCACTCACCTTCCACTGATGAAATCAAAACACATCATCAGGCCAACACCCAGCTGATGTCCCTTCCATTATATGGGGTTAAAAAAAGTTAAATTCATGTAAAACTATTTGAGAATCAAGGCTCAAAATATTTGATTGCCAATATTTTCCCTTTTAAAATCTCTTTCCTCTCCTGGTTAGGCAAAGGTCTAGCTCCGGTACTAAATTCGAATCCTTTTATTTTGTTTTATTGTAGTGTAGATTCTAAATTGATTGAAATCAGGAAAAAGATGCTGACATGAAATTCAAATGTGAAGTCTCAATGCAAAGCACCTTTTATGCTGCAGTAGTGCTGTGGAATGAGCATCTAGACCTCTTTAGGTTGACAGCTAAGTTTTTACCATTTTAAATCCCTAATAATGTCATGGAATGGAAAAGAATACTTGTGTAGCACCTGCAACATTTTAGTAAGATAGTTGTGATAATCACATTTCCACATTGCAAATATTCTTATTAAGTGCAATACCATTTGTATTTGTATGTCTTCTTTCTTCAATTTTGATTTTTATGTCAGTCAAAAGCTCTTTAGAGCTTATTTTAAAGGTGCTTTCTACATTATCTTTTAACTGTATGTGTGTACATTTCACGACCGACTGAATAAAATTTTGAATCCCTTGAATGCCTGTCAACACTGGAGAGTTATCATAATTTGTCTACTATCTTTATGTTTTACCATTTATCTTGATGCTGTTCTTCATACCACTGGAAATGTTTTCATCCCTTGTCTACATTTCAGAGTGGCTTGATGATTATTGATTGAAGTCAAAGTGGAGAGTTCAATTAAGCACCCCTGAAAACTAAAAACCAATACTTGAGAGTTATTTAGGATGAAAGTCACTACCTTTCAGAGGAAAAGTTTTCTGTGTGGAACCGATAGGAATCATACATAAATACAATAAATCCCAATCAAGGTTAAATTTGCACGCAGGCGGAGTAAAAACCCAGCTGTCATCCCAAAAGTGTATCATGAATGACGTGCCCTGATATCTCTCTTATCCAGGTCTCAAAGAAGATTCTTACCCCAATCAACTAGGCTTTCGCATAGAGCACTTAATGCAACTCCAATGCCTTTCATGATTTTCAGACTTTTTCTTTTGTTAGCTCTTTGTTTAGTTTATAAAGGCCTGATGGCAAGCTTGCCTTTCATCGTTGATTTATTCTGTGCAGTGATGATATTCATATCACCAGTCTCTGCATCACTCTTTCCTCCATTCCAAAAAGCAGGGGAAGGCATGGGAGGAGGAGAGAATATCATTTGTCCAGTCCATCATCTTTATGTACTACCCATTTGTCCTGTTTACTCCTTATTACTTTACCACAAAATGTTCTCATTCTACATTTCAGGTAGTGGCTTTCATCATTGTTTAAAGTTAAGGTCTAAGGTTCATTAAGGCACAACTGAAATCTGAAAACAAATACTTAGGCCCCACTTCGGCACTGCATTTTCTTCCTTGCAAGATAATTTATCCCTGTTGCCCTGATGGTGCTGCTCTGCGGCTAGACGCTAGGTTTCCTCTCAGTCTTCTTTCGAGAGAAACCAAATAAAAAATTGCCCCTTTGACATTAAATGCGTTATATATTTTATTTATTTAAACACAATGGCCATGGTTTGGTACAGGGCACTTTAACTTAAATGGCCTTCCTTTAACACACTAGCCTAGATCTTAAATTTCAATGTAGTCTAAGAAAAAACTCTACTTGTCATGAAAGTAGTATTGTGAAATAGTGCGCACACTGCATTTGAACACAAAGTCACAACAAACAAAAATGCAGCATTTTTAATTATGTATTTATTGATATTGAGTTCCTCCTCACAGCATGAATGCATCCTATGAAATTATGGTTCTAAGCTGGTTATCAGATTCAGTTAGGCACAAGGAGGGTCCAATGTCTCTATGGCATAACAATATAATAACATTAAGAATAGTGAAATTGAATGACAGTTATCTCAGGTAACAAAACCATATGAGTGACATCACATTTTCTTCTTATACCTCTCAGAAATGTTGATAACCATCACAAAAGCTAACAATGAAAGTAACCTTCATGGTTCTACTGAGGGTGAGAGTGTCATGATTGAAAACAATAGAATGGGCTTGGAGCTAGATGAAGATTGATTACCAATGACATCACTAAAAGTATTGTCACCTAATATTACAAGATAGAAAAACTACAGAATAAAGGGCGTATAGAGCCTCTTTTTCTTTTGATTCAAAGTTTGTCAAAAGTCAATCACCCATCAGAAGGCTCCAGTTTAAATGTTTCAAATGCCCAGTGGAAGTGACTCAAAAGAATTTTAAAGACTGAATGAAGCAGGCAGAGGATGCCAGCAAATGCCATGTCCAATTAAAATTTAATGTTTTCATTGCTCATCTATGTATTTGCATAAAAATATAATACATAGTACCAATGGTTTGTCTTGACTTTGCAGGCATCTTGAAGGGTGCTGATTTGAGCAGTTTATCAACAAAGAAAGTCAGGAAAATGCTGGGGGAAAAGTTTGACTGTGATTTTTCACATAGGTATGTTTGCTTGTCATTTTTTGTAGAGTGAAAAAAAAAATTGCAGGTGGGAGGGACATGACTCGCTTGGTATGAAAAAGACTTGTGACTTAGCAGTGGACATTATTCTCAGAAAAGGCTTGAAAACTTAGCATTGAAGATTATTCTTATGAAAGTTTTACCCATGTGAACTTAGCATTAGCATATTTATTCTTGAAAGGCTTGTAATTTAGCATTGACCATTTATTTATTCTTATGAAAGGCTTGCATACTTAGCATTGAACATTATTTCATTCTTATGAAAGGCTTGTATCTTAGTCTTGAATATTGTTTCATTCTTATAAGGGGCTTGTATCTTAGCATTGACTATCGTTTCATTCTTATAAGGGGCTTGTATCTTAGCATTGACCATTAATTCATTCTTATGAAAGGCTTGTAACTTAGCATTGACTATTGTTTCATTCTTATAAGGGGCTTGTATCTTAGCATTGCCCATTATGTCATTCTTATGAAAGACTTGTAACTTAGCATTGAACATTTACAGTGTGGCTATGGGGTCAAGGCATTTGACATGTAACTTCGAGGTTTCGAATTGGAGGTTGTGCCTCACTGCGGCACTGTTAGGTCTGTGGGAAATATTATTCAGGGATGCCATTTTTCCCTTATTTCCGTTATTTTGACTTGATCTGTTTTCCATTTCAACAACAACAACCAAAAAAAAAAACAACAAACAAACAAAAAACAAAACATTAGAAGTCACAGGTCTCAATTAAGGCCTTCTTCAAAAGGCATTGAGCCCCTTTACAAGGAGTCTTGCATGACTTATATCCATGAAGAAATATTTGGTTAAGGTAGGAATTTGTATTTTTTGTGTATTGTTTTGTTTGTTCATGACAATTTTGCTATGTTTTTGGCTTGTCCATTTATGTCTGGCGTCTATTTTTTACCATAATTTGGGCTCCGAAAAAGTTTCAGTTATTTTAGCTAAAGTCGAGTGGCATCCCGTCTATTTTTTACCATAATTTGGGCTCCGAAAAAGTTTCAGTTATTTTAGCTAAAGTCGAGTGGCATCCCTGACTATTATTTGCACACATTTTCCTTACCTCTCTCAGGTGTTATCAAGTAACCGGCCATAGGCAGAGAAAGATCTTGTTATAATGCCAGAGCAGGTGCGCCTGTCAAATAGCTGCATCTCTGTTACTACACATGAGGTTTTAGAAGATATTTTGTTGGAAAAGCCTGTCCTTAAAAACGTTTAGGGCGCTTTGGGCACATTTAATGGATTTCGTGCTATATAAATGCAGTCATCATTTCATTCTTTATGAAAGGCTTATTTCTGCCTTGAACATGCTTCTAACACTTTCAGTTCATGAAAAGTGAGTAAATAAGAAGTCATTATATTGTTTGCAATACAAATACAGTGGGGACCCTATGGAATTGTGAAACCCAGGAAAAGCAGATGGAATTCCAGGGAACAGAATTTTTTCTTTATAATTTATATCACTAATCAAATCGAGGCAACGTCTCCTGCAAATCAAATGTTTCCTTAATTTCAAAGAGAATTCAAGTAAACCTTTTTACATTTTCGCCTTGTTTCACATTAACCATGAGTAAGACAATCTGTTATTATGAGAAAGCAAAAAGAACAAAGGAAATTCTCTTGACACTGACAGATCAAGAAGGTGCTATGCCAACACCTAGACTTTCAATGAATGACGGTTGGTTTGTTTAATGAAATTGAGCTTGGTGAAGATGTCTTCAAGTGGATAAAAAGCCATGTCACAATTACTGCCGATATGTGTATTGACAGGCTATCCCCGCTACTTTTATGGCAGACATTCTTGAGGTTGTCAAATAAAGCCAAGTATTCCTGGTCTGTGGTTAGAATGAATGTTATAGGGGCAGATCGAAAGAGTTAGTACTAGTTCTTAGGAGTCTGATAGTCCTTAAAAGAACATTTCAGAAAATTTCCATGCCTTCTCATTTTTTCAAAGTAAGGGATGAGTCTTTAAAAAGTCCTTCATTAGCCCCTTATTTGAATTGGTGGTTTTGCCAAGTGGTTCACTATCTCATAAATCAAAGAAAGGAATTGACTAAACTCATGTTTGAAGAGAGACTTTGGAAAAGTTTTTAGGGTCCCTGTCAAAAAAAAAAGTTTTTCCTTTTGAAGTCAATGTCCTGAACAGTCCTTTAAATATTTGTTTATTGACTTGGGTCCTTGGGTATGTTCCATACACACATAGGAAACCGTTATATACCTGCACAAAGGAATTTTTTTACAGGTCCCCTGTCTGTCGCAGGAGACCTCAGCCATCAAACCATTTTTGAATTTGAATATAATATTAGAATCAGATGACAGCGATAACTCAGACAAGGATTGTCAAACCTCGTCTTTTATTATTTGGCTGAGATTTGAGAGAATGTATAACAATGCAGATGGAACGGCTAAGGTGTCTTTAAACGCGTAATATGCAAAATCTTTCATACGCCTTTCTGGTGCCGTCAAAAGATATCGCCTTTGGATGCTGATTTCATATATTTGATATAGATGCAAGTGTGTCCGTGGCCATTAATCCTGTCTTGTATTGGTGCCGTCACTATTTGCATTGAGTGCATGCCCATCGTTCCTGCCTCTCTCTCTCTCTACAGAGTTCTTCTCAAAGACTCCTCTGATTATTCTCTCTTTGTTTTAACCTGTACTCCCCATGTAGGGTTCTGTCTTACTAGTCTTGACTCTTTACTTCTGTACACATGGCCTGCATATTGTCCACCTTCTCATTCTTAAATCGCTTTTGATTCTGATGTCAGCTCAGACATTTATCTTACTTCTGCAGTGGTCAACTCAATCCACAGTATTTCCTCTGAAACATAATTTTGTTTTCAAAGGAATCCATCTTTGTTTCAATTTGATTTCTTTTTTATTTTCCAACTTTCTGCTCCTTTTGCAAGCACTTAAAGTCTTAGTTAGTCTTAGTTCAGGTTTCAGGGTGATGATTTTGCTGTATCTTTTGTATATTTTGTTGAGGCGCTAAAGGTGCTTGCTGCCTTTCCAAAACTATTAGGAAACAATTATTTATGTTGTTGGAAAAAAATTGTTCATTTATTTACTCTGATGGCGAGGAAGTCTTTAGAAACTCCTTCGTTTAGATGATATTCAATAAAAATCATTTTTCTGTGACAAATCTGTTACAGTCGCAGTGTTTATTATTGTTGTTCTTACATAAGTCTTTAGAAACTCTTTAGTTTAGATAGATGATATTCAATGAAAATCATTTTTCTGTGACAAATCTGTTATAGTCGCAGTGTTTATTATTGTTGTTCTTACATAAGTCTTGATTTCTTTTGCACAACAGGAAAAAAGAAATTGACAAAATGGTGATGAAATTAATAACAGAGGAAGAAGAGAAGGGTGATGAAGAAGAGCAAGAATCAGAGGAGGACAAAACAAATGGCGTTAAAGGAGCAAGTGATGCAGATTCTGATGATGGAGAGGTTGGACATTATTAGTTGCTTCTTTGGCCTATAATAGAGTTTATTGTTCATATTATTTAATCATGGATATATGTTTGTATACATTTGCATTCTTTTTCCTTTGTATTTAAGGGCTGTCTTCAAGATTCATAATGCATTTGATTATTGAGTAATGTTTTAACATTGTATAGTATTATAAAAATTTCACACGTTGAAAAAAGGAATTAAAAAAGAAATAAAAGATAAACATTTTGTCTGTGTAAGGCAAATGTTTTAGAAAGCGTACGATCCACTGTTGGCTTAATCTAAAGCAGTGCCTCAACAATTAATTTTTTTAAATTTTTATTTTTTTGAGATTTATGAAAAAAAGAAAATGCATGCAATGATGTTTACTTATTTCTGTTTCATCTTTAGGCTCCAAAGAAAAAGGCAAAGAAATCAAAAGTAAGTAATTACCGCCACACTTTTGTGATAATGAAGACTACCATTTTTGAGATAAAAGTATAGGCTTATATAATTGTATACAGATGAGTGATTGAATTGTTTAGAATAACTTGAGCTTCCAGATATTCTCTTAAATATATAAATGGAAAACATTCTGTCATAGAGCTTAATGAGTGGAACATTGGCACTTTTATGTTATATATCAGTACAGTGGCCCATTATCTGACTGGGGCTCTTTGTTCCTGAGTATGCGATGTGGCCAGACTACTATAGTTAGGTTGAGGGTTCTGTATGAAGTGAAAACCTAACCATACTTTTTTTTCTTCAAAATAATTGTTTTAATGATCATTTCACTCTTGTTTTAACAAGAACGCTAATTTAACATGTCTATTAGAATACTGAACCCTACAGATGTGCCATCATGAAGGCGACATTCCTGAAGGAAGATGCCACTTGAAGAAGAAGAAGATTAGAATACTAACCTTGAACTTGACCATTTGGCCAACGGGACTGTTCTCCAAGTGACTTATACTACTTCCATGCTGCTTTACAACATTTTGTAGTAAATGAGATCTTAGCTAATCTGTAGCTCTGACTTTTTCATTGAGCTATGGTTGTAAATTTTATCAGATTTAGGGCTTTCATTTTTATATTGCAAGAAAAGAAAAAAAAATCCAATTTTATAATGAACTTTGTCTTGGATTCTGAACGAAAAAAGACACCTGTTGATGATCATGATAATGAATTTTGTCCTGGATTTTGAATGAAAAAAAGACAGCTGGAGATGGTCATATCTAGACTGTCACCAAGCAATGTGAAAGCCGGTGATTTGAATAATAACATTGAATGTTTTCCTGACATGCCTAGCATCATCCTAGTTTGCAATAAATGTTGAGGAAAGGAATTTGATGGGTGATGAGGGGGCAAAACAATGTCACCATTTGTCTTTATAAAAAATTTTACTCCACATATTTTGCATGAGGAGGTCATAGGTGAAAGCTATTTAATGCTGTAAATTGTAAATCTTCATCAATGATTTGCAGATCTCTGGTCAGATCCAGATCTTGCCACCTTTATGTTGGTTTCTCATACTCATGATGAACAGTTTTTTGGCATCAGCTTTCTTGATATAAGTCCTACGATTTGAGCTTTGCATGCTGATTTTTATATATTTGCTTTAGATGTAAGTCTGTCAGTGTCTTGCACCTACATGAAGGTCTAAACTTACTTTTGAATATAGAATGACGAAATCTAGATAGTAGATAAATTAATAGGCTTAGGCTTCCATCTATCACTGAGATTGATTGTTCATGGTTTTTTTTTTCTCTTTACAGAGCGGAAAAAGAAAATCAGCTACAAAGGCTGATGACAGTGAGGATCCAGTCATGTCAAGTATTAAACAGGTAACAGTGATAACATGGACCTCATTTATGTTGTTAGTGGTGTACATGTTTATCATCGATTTGAGAGGGTTTCCAACTCATTAGATGATCCCATTGTTGAAAGGGTCAGGTATTAGAAGTAAGAAGGATTGACGCAAGAGGAAATGATGAAGAAACCTTTCTTGCTATAAAAATCTTGGAAATCGTTTGAGAAATTAAGGGGAAAAGAGGAAAGAATTGACCAAGTATTAATCGATTTGATTTTAAATTAAAATTCGCATGAGGGATAAGAAAGACTGACAAATTGATTGTTATCAGATCAAGAAGTTCTGATGGCTATCTAATCAATATATTGAAAAAGTCTGCGGTGTGTTTCGATGAAATCCCTGGAATCAGCCCTTTCGCAAAGCTTATAGAGATTTAGTATTCGTCTCTGTCATAGACTTCTTCAGTCCTTCTCAATGAAATGTCTGCAGAAAGGAGGCCTATGCAATTTGTTTATTTGTAACTCTTAAAGATATCCAAATTGCTTTGATGCGGCATTATCATTATTGAAATCAACTTTCTTTCTTAAGATTGGCATAAGTAAAAGAGTTTAAAAAGAAAAGACAAAAAGAGAGGTCACCTGTCTGACTCCAGGAAATATCACCAATGTTTATGTTTTCAGCTCACTTGTTAAAATGAAACGTGATGTCATTTAAAGATTACACTCCTGGGGAAGCATGAGTCCAGTAGGTTGCTCTTGCGCAAAGAATCATAAAGATACAAACTGTATTTTTTTATTTTCTCAAAAGATGGATGATGAGGACCTTGCCAAAAAACTACAAGAAGAAGAGACAGGACTTAGACGCAGAGGAGCCAGAAGAGCAGCAGCCCCTCCTGTGAGTGTTCTGATTTATTTTGTCATTTGTATGTCTGTTGCTGGCGTGACTTGATTTGTTTGTTTGGCAGGTATTTGAACTCAGAAGTTTTGCTATCATTTTTTTTTGTTTTACCCTGAGACTGCGCAGTTGAGAAAGATAATTTCCCATGCACATCTAGATTTCACGTCAATGGTTTGACTTCAATAAAACAAAAAATTCAGGCCTTCCACTGTACCGCTGGCTGTGGCTGTCAGCGTTGCCATTGCTGACAGTTGCTGCTCCAATCTTCATCACACTTCTCCAGTGATCACGGTCTAGGCACAT